>JAGWEN010000399.1:0-102502 GCA_018703685.1 Orius laevigatus | reverse complement strand
TAAGGAAAGAACATTTTCAGCCTGATTTTGACTATTTTTACAAGGAAAGATACTTTCCAGACAGGTTTTAATTACTTTTTGACAAGAAGTTACCTTTTTAGCCTGATTTTGAACCTTTTTTGATAAGGAAAGACCCATTTCGACCTGTTTTTAAGCCTTTTTATAAAGGAAATGATACTTTCCAGGCAGCTTTTGACCATTATTGACAAAAAGAGACCCTTTCCAGCCAGATTTTGAACCTTTTTAGATAAGGAAAGAACATTTTCAGCCTGATTTTGACTATTTTTACAAGGAAAGATACTTTCCAGACAGGTTTTAATTACTTTTTGACAAGAAGTTACCTTTTTAGCCTGATTTTGAACCTTTTTTTGATAAGGAAAGACCCATTTCAACCTTTTTTTGAGTCTTTCCATAAAAGAAAAGATACTTTCCAGGCAGATTTTGACCATTATTGACAAAAAGAGACCCTTTACAGCCAGATTTTGAACCTTTTTAGATAAGGAAAGAACATTTTCAGCCTGATTTTGACTATTTTTACAAGGAAAGATACTTTCCAGACAGATTTTGACCATTTTTGATAAGGAAAGACCCATTTGAACCTGTTTTTGAGCCTTTTTATAAAAGAAATGATACTTTCCAGGAAGATTTTGACCATTATTGACAAAAAGTTACCCTTTTCAGTCTGATTTTGAACCTTTATTTGACAAGAAAATACTCTTATTAGAAAGATTTTGTATATTTTCGTCAAGAAGAGCCCTTTTTAGCAAGAAAATACCTTTTTTAGCCAGATTATAAAATTATTCGCCTCTTTTTTGGCTTAAAAAAAGCAAAATTAAAAATTTCGTCTAGTCACTCTAGCTGTGCCCAAAAATATTGAAAAAGTTTCTGATATGCTTTTAGAACACGTTAAGACCATAATGGGAAATAATATTTCTCTCCCCTATAAAACCGAAATGGAATGCCTGAAAGGTGGGGGAAGGAAATGGGTATAATAAATCTGTTTAAAACAGTCAGCTATTAGAGAAAACTAGCGGGAGATCGCGTTGTGGATCATTCTAAAGTTTGAGCCCTGTTTTCCGATTTATCACCCGATATAAATACAGATTGGAGTTGCGCGTTTTCCTGTCTCTTCTTGTTTATAGTGCTTCCGAGTGGGGAATACAAGAATTTATATTTCGCTATAAATTCGAAGGCGCGAGGTGTAAAAAAAGGCCGAATCCCCCTTCCCCCCTCTTCGGTTTAACCAGCCCTTTCAGAGCAGGGATGCTCGCGACATCCGACCGCACACAAATCTTATATCTTCAGCCAGGATTATATTCCCCCAGTATCGAATCCCAACTGCTACTGTTTTTTTCCCTCTGATGTTACCTATTCTAAGTTCTTTTTATACAGTATTGACAGTTTTAACCTTTAAACGACCTAGCTCTCATGAAAAATAGTTCTAGTATTTTTTTTTTTTTTTTATTTATTTATTTACATCTGCTTCCAAAGTTTGATTGCAGATGTTCTTTAAAGTTTCAAAGTATTAAAGTTCTAGTATTGTAAAAATAGTTGTCCAATAGGGTCAAAGTTTGGGTGAAAATGGTCTTTTCTTGTCGAAAATGGTTCCAAATCAAGCTGAAAAGGGTCTTTTCTTTTCGAAAACGGTTCAAAATCAGGCAAAAAGTTACTTTCCTTGTCATTAAAGGCTCAAAATATGGCTGGAAAGTGTCTTTTCTTTGTAAAAGAGGATCAAAATCTGGCTCAAAAGGGTCTTTTCTTATCACAAAAAGGACTGGTTAATCAGGGGTGGACTGGGACCTTAGGGACCTTCCAAATCAAGCTGAAAAGGGTCTTTTCTTTTCGAAAACGGTTCAAAATCAGGCAAAAAGTTTCTTTCCTTGTCATTAAAGGCTCAAAATATGGCTGGAAAGTGTCTTTTCTTTGTAAAAGAGGATCAAAATCTGGCTCAAAAGGGTCTTTTCTTATTACAAAAAGGACTGGATAGGCAGGGGTGGACTGGGACCTTAGGGTGTGGGTGGGTTTTCAGTTAAGGGAGCGCATGCAGATAATTTTATCGGAAAATTTGCTCTTAGAAAAATATATTTAGCAAAAACAGAGGTTCCCAAACTTTTTCACTGTGCGCCCCCCTTTTTAACAAATCAAAACCTTCGCCCCCCCCCCACAGTTTTGAATTTTAACTTTGAGGTTTTTGATGAAAATTTGGGTTTTTAAATGTTAATTTCAAGGTTTGTGGACGAAAGTTAGGCTTCATAAATGTTGATTTCGAGGTTTTTTAACCAAAATTAGGCTTTTTAAATATTGATTTTGAAGTTTTTCACGAAAATTAGGCTTATAAATGTTGATTTTGAGGTTTTTCACGAAAATAAGGCTTTATAAATGTTGATTTTGAGGTTCTTTGACAAAAATAAGGCTTTAAAAACGTTGATTTTGAGGTTTTTGACGAATATTTTGCTTTTTAAATGTTAATTTCGAGGTTTTTGGACGAAAGTTAGGCTTTATAAATGTAGATTTTGAGGTTTTTCACGAAAATTAGGCTTTATAAATGTTGATTTTGAGGTTCTTTGACAAAAATAAGGCTTTAAAAACGTTGATTTTGAGGTTTTTGACGAATATTTTGCTTTTTAAATGTTAATTCCGAGGATTTTGGACGAAAGTTAGGCTTCATAAATGTTGATTTCGAGGTTTGGTCATCAAAATTAGGCTTTTTAATTATTGATTTTGAGGTTTTTCACGAAAATTAGGCTTTATAGATGTTGATTTCGAGGTTTTTCACGAAAATTAGGCTTTAAAATGTTGATTTTGAGGTTCTTTGACAAAAATAAGGCTTTAAAAACGTTGATTTTGAGGTTTTTGACGAATATTTTGCTTTTTAAATGTTAATTTCGAGGTTTGTGGACGAAAGTTAGGCTTCATAAATGTTGATTTCGAGGTTTTTTGACCAAAATTAGGCTTTTTAAATATTGATTTTGAAGTTTGTCACGAAAATTAGGCTTATAAATGTTGATTTTGAGGTTTTTCACGAAAATTAGGCTTTATAAATGTTGATTTTGAGGTTCTTTGACAAAAATAAGGCTTTAAAAACGTTGATTTTGAGGTTTTTGACGAATATTTTGCTTTTTAAATGTTAATTTCGAGGATTTTGGACGAAAGTTAGGCTTCATAAATGTTGATTTCGAGGTTTGGTCATCAAAATTAGGCTTTTTAATTATTGATTTTGAGGTTTTTCACGAAAGTTAGGCTTTATAGATGTTGATTTCGAGGTTTTTCACGAAAATTAGGCTTTAAAATGTTGATTTTGAGGTTCTTTGACAAAAATAAGGCTTTAAAAACGTTGATTTTGAGGTTTTTGACGAATATTTTGCTTTTTAAATGTTAATTTCGAGGTTTGTGGACGAAAGTTAGGCTTCATAAATGTTGATTTCGAGGTTTTTTGACCAAAAGTAGGCTTTTTAAATATTGATTTTGAGGTTTTTCACGAAAATTTGGCTTTATATATGTTGATTTTGAGGTTTTTTGACAAAAATTAGGCTTTAAAAATGTTGATTATGAGGTTTTTCACGAATTTTCTGGAAGAAATCTACCTAAAATAGTTGTCCAATAGGGTCAAAGTTTGGGTAAAAAGTGTCTTTTCTTGACGAAAAGGGTCTTTTTTTGTCGCAATGGTTCAAAATCAGTTAAAAGGGCATTTTCTTGTCCAGAACGGTTCAAAATCAGACTGAAAAATTTCTTTCCTTGAAAAAGGGGGTCGAAATCTGGCTCAAAAGGGCCTTTTCTTATCACAAAAAGGTCCAAAATCCGTCCTCCTTGTACAATACCCCTTCTTTCCCCACTACCCTACCATTTTGGGGGGAAAATGTGGTGGCGAAGAGGGGAAAATTAGAATGACATGAGAATGATTTTAGCGGTAAAGGATGTTCTAGGAATTGTGGATGCTTAAGCACCTAACTATGATTGATTTTCGAGTCTATTTCTAATTTGACATCACACTATTTTAAGCTAACAAGGAGGTCAGATTTAAAATCACAAATATTCGAAAATTGACGAACTATAAATAGTCCAGTCAATATATACATTGAACATGGAAAAAATTGGGGACTTAACGACACATTTACAGTTTGTTCGGGGCTATGGTGGGATGACTCTCTTAATTTTTCGAACTCGAGAAACCTGTGCTACCCTCAGGAGGGGCGAAAAACCAAGCTGATTTTCGGTTTTTTGCCTATAAGTCCTAAACTAAGCGTTTTATGACAAAACACACTCTATTCAATATTTTAGGGCATACAATTTTCAACAATTTTTAACTTAATAAATTTTCCCGTAACCTTACTGCTTATCGAGATACGCCCTATCAAAGTTTGAGAATTTCAAAAAACAGATGGTTTAGGCCCTCTGACAGATGGTATTTTAAATACTAATTTTTGGGTCATATCTGACATAAGAAGACATAAAAATCATCGTCAGCCATTTGAAAGTGGTTGAGAAGGGGTGGCAGACGGCCAGCGTCAGGCTGACTTTGGTTTGATTTCCACTTTAGTAAGCTTTACGGGAGAACGCCAAGTCCCAGCAAGTCCGGATTAGTCTCATTTTAAAGGTAATTTAATTACTAAGGATGAATACTAACAGTCGAATTTCGCTATCTTTTATGGTTTCGAAATGGTCAACAAAAACATAAATTACTTTGTCTAGATCGCGAATTTCTCGTTTCACTAAATCGCTGACTGCTTCCAAACCACAAAAGATAGCGACATTTGACTCTTCGTATCCGTCCTTAGCAATTAAATTACCTTTAAAATGAGACTAATCCGGACTTGCTAGGACTCAGCGTTCTCCCGTAGCACCACTAAATGTATGACGCTGGCCGTCTGCCACCCCTTCTCAACCACTTTCAAATGGCTGACGATGATTTTTATGTCTTCTTATGTCAGATATGACCCAAAAATTAGTATTTAAAATACCATCTGTCAGAGGGCCTAAACCACGGTTTTTTGAAATTCTCAAACTTTGATAGGGCGTATCTCGATAAGCAGTAAGGTTACGGGAAAATTTATTAAGTTAAAAATTGTTGAAAATTATATGCCCTACAATACTGAATAGAGTGTGTTTTGTCATAAAACGCTTAGTTTAGGACTTATAGGCAAAAAACCGAAAATTTGCTTGGTTTTTCGCCCCTCCTGAGGGTAGCACAGGTTTCTCGAGTTCGAAAAATTAAGAGAGTCATCCCACCATAGCCCCGAACAAACTGTAAAAGTGTCGTTAAGTCCCCAATTTTTTCCATGTTCAATGTATATATTGACTGGACTAAAATATAACCCTAATATAAAAAAAATTTAACAATTTCTTTTGAAAAATTCTGACTTGAATTGGTGCTTTTTTCAAAAAATATGATTTGATGTAATTATTTTTCTATCGGATAAAAAATAACATTGAAGCGTTTAATAGTGACTGTTGACTTTCATTATTTTTAAATATTTACCATAATAAGATTTCGAAAGGGTTTAAAAAAAGGTAAACAATTACGGGGCGTAACCCTCCCCCTCTTCTATTTTTTCTCTTCTTCCTCGAGGGAAAAAGATTGTCACGAAGGAGGATTAATAATAAGAAAAGCGAAGGATCCATAAAAGAAGGAGCCTGGAGGGGGGAGGAACGAAAAGCTCTAACAAGAAGTTTGCAGCCGGGGGTGGGGCCTCTTTATAACAAGGTTTGTCACCACACAAACTACCCGAAGGGGATCCACTTTACACAGACAATTGTTCGCCCTTCTTACTCGCCCCGGCTCTCACAAACAATCTCGACGTAAAGAACACCCGGCGTTTCATATTTCCGACATCCGATGACATCATTGCTCACGACTCTGAATACAAAACACAAAAGTAGAATATGTTATTTATTATCCCCTTTCTTAGTGACTTTTCCCAAAATGAAGCACTTTCATTCTTTCCTTTTAAACAAATATTCAATTAATGCGTTTCAAATTCATATAGATGATACGCTTTTCGTCCAAATTTTGATCGATCGTGACAAGAAAAGAACCTTTTCAGCATTATTTTGAACCACTTCGACAAGAAAAGATCCTTTTGAGCCGTATTTTGATAGCTTTTCGACGTGAAAAGACCCCTTTCTGTCTAATTTTGAGCCTTTTTCTGCAATGAAAAGACCTTTTCAGCCCGATTTTAAGCCATTTTGATCAGAAAAGACCATTTTCAGCCTGATTTAGAACTATTTTGACTGGAAAAGACCCTTTTTAGCCTGATTTTGAGCCTTTTTTTTTTTACATGAAAAGGCCTTTACAGCCTGATTTTAAACCATTTTGACCAGAAAAGACCCTTTTCAGCCTGATTTTGAACCATTTTGACTGGAAAAGACCCTTTTCAGCCTGATTTTAAGCCATTTTGATCAGAAAAGACCATTTTCAGCCTGATTTTGAACCATTTTGACTGGAAAAGACACTTTTCAGCCCGATTTTAAGCCATTTTGATCAGAAAAGACCATTTTCAGCCTGATTTTGAACCATTTTGACTGAAAAGACCCTTTTCAGCCTGATTTTAAGCCTTTTTAGACATGAAAAGACCCTTTTAAATCTGATTTTAAACCATTTTGACTAGATAAGACCCTTTTCAGCCTGATTTTGAACCATTATGACTAGAAAACACCCTTTTCAGCCTGATTTTGAGCCTTTTATGACATGAAAAGACCCTTTTCCTCCTAATTTTGAACCATTTAGACAAAACAAAAGACCCTTTTCCGCCTAATTTTGAGCCTTTTCGGTATTTTGACATACAAAGACCCTTTTCAGCCTGATTTTAAACCATTTTGACCAGAAAAACCCTTTTCAGCCTGATTTTAAACCATTTTGACCAGAAAAGACCCTTTTCATCCTGATTTTGAACCATTTTGGCTAGAAAAACCCTTTTCAGCCTGATTTTGAGCCTTTTTTGTCATGAAAAGACCCTTTTCAGCCAAGTTTTGAATAATTTAGACAAAAAAAAAGACCCTTTTCCGCCTAATTTTGACCTTTTTTTTTTTTGACATGATAAGACCCTTTTCAGCCTGATTTTGAACCATTTTTACAAGAAAAGATCCTTTTCCACCTAATTTTGAACCATTTAGACAAAAAAGACCATTTTCCGCCTTATTTTGAGCTTCTTTTGACACGAAAAGACCCTGTCCAGTTGATTTTAAACCATTTTCTACAAGAAATGAGACTTTTACCCTAATTTTGAAGCATTTAGACGAAAAAAATGACCTTTTCCGAACAATTTTTAGCCTTTTTATTTCACAAAAAGACCCCTTTCAGCCTGATTTTGAAAATTTTTTTTTGACATAAAAAGACCCTTTTCAGCCTGATTTAAAACCATTGTCGTCAGGAAAATTCCCTTTTCCGCCTAAGTTTGAGCCTTTTTTGACATGAAAAGACCCTTTTCCGCCTTATTTTGAACCATTGCGAGAAAAAAAGACCCTTTTCAGCCTGATTTTGAACCATTTGACAAAAAAAGACATTTTTCAGCCTTATTTTGACCCATAAAAGACCCTTTGATGATGATGATTCTTAAACAATGATTCTTAACCAATGATTCTTAACCAAAAGTTTACCAAAATGAAGTATTTGCTTTCTTTCCTTTTAAAACAAACAAAATATGCAATTTAATGTTCAAATCCAGTCGTTCTCATTTACCAGGAAAGCTGAAACTCAGAGATTAAAAAATAAAATAAAATAAAATAAATTTTTTTTATTTAGAAAATTCAATTTTTTGACTCCAAAGCCACAGTTTTGAATTTCGACCCTTTTTAAAGTTATTTTTTGTATCTTTTGTTCCCGCATCAAGATACAACTTTTAATTAATATTTTTTGAAACGAAAAATACCCACTAAATGGAAAATTAAGGCCTTTCCAAGCCTAGAAAATGAGATTCGTGTGAAATGAGCGTGAAAGTCGGAATGTCTAGCAATTATGTATAATTGTTCATAACAAAGCCGCCTTTCGTCGAGGGATGCGTTAGCCAGAGAGGCTAAAAGTAAATTGGAAAATTGTTTTCACTTTTCAATTTTCCAACCGTTTTTCACTCAAAAAATCTTTTATACGATTTTTTTTATCCTATAAGTTTTTAAGGAACAGTGAAGAAAAATTGCAAAAATGTTAAGCCTCCAAGATGGTATTCAGGTGGTTAGATTATCCAGTGGTTACGGTATTTGGACTTTTTTCAAGGGACTTGGACCCTTCTTTTATATTTCTCAAACCCTTTTTTCCTTCTTTTTTTCTCCCTACACAATCCAGGTCGCCCTCTTCAATTCATCTCTCTCAACACTATCCCTTATCTCTCCCCTCCTTTCTTATCAGACTCCCTCCCACTTATCTTTCTTCAGTGAATTCATTAAACTCTGAAATACAAGAGAAACTTTTTTTTGTCTTTTTTTATACGTTTAAACAAAAAGTATACGATTTTTATAAAAATCGGTTTACTTTGAGCGAAAAACGGTTAATTGGAGCTTTAGAGGGGAAGGAAAATGAAGAAAATAGAACTTTTGCTAATAATACTCTGTCTGGGTCAAAACAAGGTGAAACCCTTTCTTATTTTCCTTTACTTAGTTTAACGTCGTTGGGATGGGTAGGGGGGGTACAAACCCATCACACGGTGACCGCTTTTACTCAATATTCCTTCCCTAAAAAGAAACCCAACGTTTTTTCTCTATCTACAAAAAGGGGAACCTTTGGAAAGCAGATGATGTAGGTCTGAAGCTGTCCCATTAAGCCATTTTTCAACTATTTTTGATGAGAAAAGGATCCTTTTTAAGAACTTTTGTGGTTTGTTTTGACAAAAAGAGCCATTTTTCACGTTTTAAGGCAGAAAATTTGGCTAAAAAGGGTGATTTCTTTACAAATCAGGGTCAAAAATTGGGTAAAAAGGGTCTTTTCTCGTCAGAAAAGGGTATTTTCTTGCTAAATAAGCCCTTTTTGACCTGGAAAGAAACTTTTTAGCCATATTTTGACACCTTGGACCATAATAAGGCCCTGATTTGGAACCATTTTAGTCAAGAAATGACCAATTTTGCCCAATTTTGGACCCTATTTGACAAAATATGGCTAAAAAGGGTCTTTTCTTGTTTCAAAAAATAGGGTATTTTCTTGCCAAATAGGGACTGATTTCGTCTGTTTTTCTTGTCAAATTAGTGTCAGAAAGGGTCAAAATTGGATGAAAAGGGTCTTTTCTTGTCAAATTATGGTCAAATAGGGTCAAAATCTGGCCAAGAAGGGTATTTTCTTGCCAAATAACCCCTTTTTGACAAAGAAAGACCCTTTTCAGTCATATTTAGCCCCTTTTTGACAAAATAAGACCCTTTTTAGCCTAATTTTGAACCTATTTTGATGGTAAAAAAAGACCCTTTTGAGCATAATTTTGACCCTTTTTAACAATGAAAGGCACTTTTCATAGCTTGACCCTTTTGGAGAAGAAAAGACCCTTTTTAGCCCTATTCAGAACCATTTTCTAGAAAAAAAAAACAGTTTTAACTAGTTTTCGACCCTATACAAGAAAAGACCTTTTTCACCCATATTTTGACCCTATTTGAAAAGCCTTTCTTAACCATATTTTAAAATTTAAAATCTCCACTATTTTCAGATATAAATTTAAAAGCCTTCGTGTACTCTTGTCACCTACCCAGGATGCAAAATCTGGCATTTCGTTGTTTATGGAAGGGAACATATTTTAAGGGGTTTCAATGGGTTCGGTTCGGGTGGGCGTGAAGTAGCGAATGGGGTTAAAACAGCGGGCCCGGTGTACGAAGTTGGCCGAGCAGATAAGGAGGGAAGCAGTGGCCTCCATTGTGCCGCTCTTTTGTTCTCGAAACCTCCTTTAATTCATCCTTCAGGCCCCTCCTCCGTATTATCTCCCAGTTTCAAATGAAATCTTACAAGGACTTCACAATTGCTTCTCGCCCTATTAGCCTAGAGCGGCGGACAATTGTTTTTTCTCCCTCTTTCCCTCGCTACCGCTCTCTTTTTTTTGATTGTACTTAAATTAAAAAGAGTCCTAATTGAAAAGAAAAGTTAAGTGATTTTTTTTAAGGGATGCTAAAGACAATAGCTCTTTTTATAAGAAATAAGGAATTTTTGAGCGCTAACATCAATCACCCTAATCGAGAATATCCTCATCTATCATCTTCACGGAACAAAAAACGTAAAATATGTTGTTGAAAACCAGTACAGGAATGTTAAATAAGTTCCCTTCAAGGTCTCATAGTACTAATCTTCAGAAGATGGATATAGGTAGCTATAAAAGCGCTGAAGTTTTAAGCATGTAAAGAGTAAATCAAACTTTGATTTTTATTACTATGTAATATCTTATATGGTGAAATAGCGCACTTTTCCTTTTTAAGTATAGATATATGATTCTCGACGGGGCGTCGGTCTTTACAAAACATTAAGCGATCCAATTTTTTTGTTTGCGCGACGACCCTCCCCTTTGGCATGTGGTTAAGTCTAGACAAGAAAGCCTTCCGATTTGCAAGTAAAATGGCTCATTTACATCGACTTTTCTTTCGCCACGTGGTCACACGCTACATACTTTTCCTTCAAACGTTTTTTTTCTCCGGTGTACGTCCTTGGCCTCGTAACGGATTTGAATTTCAGAATTAATAACGAGAGGGGAAAAAAAAAAAGGTTTTTAAGGAGGGGGATTAATTCACTTCTTATCGAAAGGGTGGTATTGTTTTTGGTCTAAGTTATGGCGCTGTGGGCACATCTGCCGCCGATTTACTGTTCGAAGCTGGTACCTCGGTTAAACAGCTTTCCCCAGGCCATATTTTACAATTTAAATCACAAGATTTGTCTCCTTAGGAAAAAGGTTGAAAAAAAGACAAATTGAAGTTATTTCGAGGGTTTCGGGATCTAAAATTTGTGGAAATAATAGAAAAGGGTGATCAGTCAGCGGTGTAGATTATGGGGAGAGCATAACAATGTAGGGGCAGGTAAGTGCCTTTATTTTTCACGTGTCTCGGTTTTTCCACGATGATGGGGCATTAACGTTTGGCATGATACATGGCCGGAGGGGGAAGCGTGCATCGAATAAATGAGGGGGAGTCGCTTGGGGCCCCGTGGCGAGTCTCGAAAGGGGGAGAAAGCGTCCAAAGAGGGGAATGTATTCATCAAAAAGATTTATCCGAGAAGTTGAAGCTCCGTTACATCCCGAAACATGAATCAACCTCCGAAATCCTCCGGCCCCTCTTCACGAAATTAAACGCCGTTTCTACCACCTTAATTTTCTCAATAAACTCTTGTTTAGAACCCCCCCTCGTATAAAATCAACGACTTTTTAAACTTTCGCGTGTTTCCTCGAACGCAGTGAACTATCACGAAAAGGTTTTTCGGTCACCATTTTTTATTATGCTTAAGAATCCTTGGGTTGAATAATGTATTACACCCTTCTATTCATGTAATTGAAATTTTTAGAATACTATTCCTAGAAAATGAAACTTTAGATTACTTAGTTCACTTTATTTTAGACAAAGAAGCAATTTATATTTATTAAACCTAGATTATAAAAAAAATTTCCAAGAAAACCCAAAGGGAACATTTTTTTTAAGAGAGAAAAAAAAAAAAAGCCAACTTTTATCATGAAATGTCTAAAATCCAAATTTTTCGAACTACCCTCCTATATAACTCAGGAACGTTTGCTCCTATAAAAAAACGTTTTAAGTAAAATTTACTGGAAATTAGGCGTAAAATCGATTTTTGTCAACAAAACATAGGGTTGCTATTTGAAATAAAGAAGTTAGGGTTGTTCTGGAGCACCCTGTAGGTCAGATCCAAAAGTTATTTGTGCCAATCGATTCCTCGCCAAAAATTAAGGGGGGTTTACTTGTATACTTTTTTTTGTAAAGTCAGAAGTCTGGTAGATAAAAATTATTTATGGACTTCAAATGTACTAGTGACAGTTGTAAAAGCAATATAGTAGTTTATAAATTTTAAATGTTTATGAGGAATACTGTAAAATTTGCTAAAAATAAACGTACGTAGATAAAGAAGTGAAATTTTTTAGTAAACGGAAGGGTTGAAAGGTAACCAGGTCACGGAGCTGGCTTCTTATTGAAAAACATTACAGAGCTTCAAATTGGCCTCTATAGAGTGCGTTGATCTCCCTTGGGAAAAATCCAACAATGGTTCCGACCGCCCCCGTACCTTTTCTAAACTGCATCCAGTTTAGATCGAAATTAAGATCGCCCCCCGCGGCGCCCTCTTTAAAACGAGCGACCGATGAATATCTTAAGGGGGCCGCCATTTTCAAAACTCTTGCACCGGAGCCTCAAATCGTCGAGGAGATCGAAAAATCGCGTTCGCCTGCGAAATTTTATCTGACGACGTTTTCACACGCCGTTATCAGGTTTCGATTATGCAAATATTATAGCATGAAAAATATGAAATTTCGCTAAAACAGAATCGATAAGTAAAACATCGATTACACCTCAACGCCACTTGGGAACCCTGAACCCTCTATGGTACCTCCATCTCCCCCTGGGACCCTTTTAACCCTAGAATGTATTTAGGAAGCGCTTATTGGTAAACCCCTAGGGCCCTCGCTTACTGGCAACTTATCACTTTCAGGAAGAAGGCTTTATATGAAAGACAGCGATGCCTCATATAAAAGAAATCGTGGGCTTATATAAAAGAAATCGTGGCCTTATATAAAAGACATAATGGCCTTATATAAAAGACATCGTGGCCTTATATAAAAGACATAGTGGCCTTATATAAAAGACAGCGTGGCCTTATATAAAAGACATAGTGGCCTTATATAAAAGACACACATAGTGGCCTTATATAAAAGACATCGTGGAATTATATAAAAGACATAGTGGCCTTATATAAAAGACATCGTGGCCTTATATAAAAGACATAGTGGCCTTATATAAAAGACATACATAGTGGCCTTATATAAAAGACATCGTGGAATTATATAAAAGACATAGTGGCCTTATATAAATGACAGCGTGGCCTTATATAAAAGATATAGTGGTCTTATATAAAAGACAGCGTAGCCTTATATAAAAGACATAGTGACCTTATATAAAAGACAGCGTGGAAGTATATAAAAGACAGCCTGGCCTTCTATAAAAGATAGTCTGGCCTTATATAAAAGACAGCGTGGCCTTATATAAAAGACATACATAGTGGCCTTATATAAAAGACATAATGGACTTATATAAAAGACATACATATTGGCCTTATATAAAAGACATAATGGCCTTATATAAAAGGCATAATGGCCTTATATAAAAGACAGCGTAGTCTTATATAAAAGACATAGTGACCTTATATAAAATACAGCGTGGAAGTATATAAAAGACAGCGTGGCCTTATATAAAATACAGCGTGGAAGTATATAAAAGACAGCGTGGCCTTATATAAAAGACAGCGTAGCCTTATATAAAAGACATAGTGGCCTTATATAAAAGACATACATAGTGGCCTTATATAAAAGACATAGTGGCCTTATATAAAAGACATAGTGGCCTTATATAAAAGACATACATAGTGGCCTTATATAAAAGACATAATGGCCTTATATAAAAGACAGCGTAGCCTTATATAAAAGACAGCGTAGCCTTATATAAAAGACATAGTGACCTTATATAAAAGACAGCGTGGCCTTATATAAAAGACATACCTAGTGGCCTTATATAAAAGACATAATGGCCTTATATAAAAGAAAGCGTGGCCTTATATAAAAGACATAGTGGCCTTATATAAAAGACATACATAGTGGCCTTATATAAAAGACATAATGGCCTTATATAAAAGACAGAGTAGCTTATATATAAAATACAGTAAAACTTCGTTATTACGCTCTTCTGGGGACCGAGTAAAAGGAGCGCTATAACCGGGAAAGCGCTATAAGCGGGAAGTCATAAAAATCCTTAAAAATAACTTACAAATTTATTTTTAAATTGATAAATGTACTTGATAAGGCAAATCCTAGGAATGAATAAGGAAAAAACAAATTTTTAAAAGTTTTAGGGGACAAAACGAAATGACAAACAAAAAACAAATAGGAAGCACTGAGGACTCACTTTTTGATACATATTCTCGGCTTTCTGGGCCATTGTCTGAGAGTGTCGAACTCCTTAAGTAACGCTATTTTGTTTAGTAGAGAATGATCTCCCCGAAATTTTAATTAAGCAATGATCACTCCCTCGCGTGAGATAAAAGACTGACGGAAAAAAATAAATAGAAATTCGAAGTAACGACTTCTGAATTCGTGAAACACATTGTATAGGTTTGTTTACATAAAAGCATTGAATACTGCACTTTCTCAGAATCCAGCTGAGAAAGCATCGTTTTTTTAAGGATAAAACGTCTTTTATTTAATTGGTTTTTGAAAAAATGCCCTCGGCCACTTTTTGTTAATCCTATACGAAGAAATGACAAAATTCGAAGAAAAAAAATTTTTTTTCTTCCATCGAAGCGCTATAAACGGGAAATTGGAGCGTTAAAACGAACAAAATTCCTTTGGAAATACACCCCCAGGGAACGGGACCAGAAAAAGAGCGTTACAACCGGGAAATCGTTATATAAACGTGAGCGTTATAACGAAGTTTTACTGTACATAGTGACCTTATATAAAAGACAGCGTGGAAGTATATAAAAGACAGCGATCTATTACTTACCCTCTTCTTAATACAAAAAATGTTTCTGAAAAAATTCCTGGTAACTTTTGGTACTTTGCTTGCTTGAACATCAATTCTTGCTTGAAAGGCGGAAGTCTGGCTCTCCTCTGGGCGTTTTTCACCAAATTTACAAACCGTATTGTATCGTAAGGCCTTAAGGGGTGGAAATGTGTTAGATTCATGGCCTTAGAATGCAATAAATCCTCTGCGGCCGGCTCCGGAGGCGGTCAAATTTAATGCGGTCGCTTAGAAACGTGTTAAACCAAGTAATTTGCCGGGCGGAACGTTTTTCACGCAGTTTTCGGGCGGAGTAATTACTCAGTTTGTCGGACGAAAATACAATGTCCGCACGGAGAAAGAGTTAAATGAAAAGGGTTCAGCCCCCCCTTTTTTCCCTAAATTGTCTAACATCTTGTTGCTCATTTATAAAACGTTTCTTAAAACTCAATATTGACGGGAAAAATCCCCTTTTTTTCTTAAATGGGGGTTTATTTCTCCTTGTTAGGTGGCCGGGTTTGGCTGATAAATGAGGGGCACTAGGAGGATGCCCTGTGTAATAGGAGCCACTAAATCTAACCCTGAGAAGTAACGGATGCCCCATCACTTAGGCACTTTCAATCTCGGTCCAATAAGATAGCACTGATTAATAACCTCTGATGGTTTAGCACATCTAATATTAGCCACCCTTCTGAAAAGGTTCTTTTATATAGAAAACCCTTGTTTCCTTTAGAAATAAACAATTTATTGTTATATATATAATTTAAACTTGATTTTGAAGAGGCTTTGGTAATTACCTTTGTGCAAATGAACGCTTCTGAACTTACAGATTGAGTAGCGAATGCTTCCCCTAACGTCGAAATTCGAATTATACAGTCCATTTCATTTTCGAAGCCAATTTTGTTTAGTAGTTGAGAATGTACGTCTGATTAAACCTTCGACTCTAATTTGCTTTGATAGGTCTGGATTATTTAACCTGTACCAGGAAATTTCTAGTAAGAGAAATTTTTTAAATAATTAATCCTCTGTATCCAATTTCCATAAAATCCATTAAATTTAACGAATTCTAATGGTCACACCCTGGCCCCCCTAGGCATGACACCCAAAATCCGCCAACGCTCAGAAATGACATGTTCCCAATTGTCGCTATACCATTGTCAACATCCCTATATAAGTTTCAATAAGACAAAACTTGACGTCACGCCTCCCTAAACAAGATGGCGACAAGTCATGTTCGGAAGGTAATGGAAGGAATTACTCGGAGGGGATGAAAGGGTTTTGCAGTTCCAATGCCATATCAGACGCTTGTAAAGCGATTTTCAGTTAAATGGAACACAATAAGGAGCTAATGTGATTTCCCTATCTGTCATGCGTTGTCCTAAGTCCGGGAGAGGCCTTAAAGTCATTAGCGCCCATTAATTTCCTATTAAGAAAACGTTATTATTGAACAAACGGCCATCATTGTGACGTGTTATAAACGTAAAAATAAAAAACCTTGTTTTTAAGATGAAAGAGGCTCGTTTGAAGGCTCGTTTCAGCGACCTTTTAACACCCAAAAAGGCCTTTAACCCTTTTACTTTTATTCCTTGTGTTATACAAACATTTTATGCAAAGAACATTTTACACGGGGAGACCATTAAATTCTTTATTTTAACTATCAAACTTTTTTTGCCAACGTCTATGGTAGACTTATGAGGAGGATTATGTACGATTGTTGCATCGAACTTTATTCTCCTCTACGCTTAAGCCTTTTACAAGTGAAAAAGTGAATTTACGACCTAGCGTGACGTTATCGATAAGAATTTATTGCGATAAAGCTCGGGTTTCAATAATGCAATTTCAGATAAAGGAAAACCTATCATTATTTTACACCCAAATTAGTTACATTGTAGTTTTTTATTTTTAAAATACAGTCCACATTTGTTTCATTTTTAAATTTAGCAATCTAGACTGTTATTTACTCCTTTAAAAAACCCCACATATCAAAAAACAACCTCTGTGGCAGCAAAAAAAAATGTACATATGTGGTCCTACAAAAAAATTCAAACTTTGACCATCGATATCTCCTGAACGACAAAACCTATTTTGACTTTTGAAAGCTCATTAGAAGCAAAATTTAATACTATTTCCATTTTAACTAAGTGAAAAAGTCGCTAAAATGTATAGTTTTTGAACTAGAGGTAAAAAAAGAAAAAAAAACTTATTTTTTGAAAAAACCTGGAGCTTAGAACGTGCAGCAACCTATTAGAGTTGATATTGGATAATTGTTGAGGTATAAAATATGACGGGTTTGTTTATATGAATTATGAAGTTTCAATAGTCATATTTGTACAGGAAATTAGACAAAGTAAAACTTCCTTCATTCTCAAGGGGTAATGTCGTCGGTAGGGGGAGGGGGTTCTAAATCAACAGAATTCCTTCAACGCCATGTCTTATTAACTGATTTCAAAGTTTCGCGCCGTATATTTAATTCAATAAGAAACAAGTGCTCATCCTCAGGACAACGCCGGGCATAGTTAAAAGTTTCGAGTAACTAGGTTATCTTTCCGAAAGGGTTTTAATGCACTTGTTTGACTTAGTTTTCACTCTTTATTTGTCTTTGAAATAATGTTTTCCGTGGCAAAATATTGTAGGAACGTCTTCCTTTTTTTCCCTCAATGATAAAAATATTTGCAGTCCAATAAGTAATTATGAGCAGAACAAAGTTTTTAAATAGGTAAATATGTACGGGGTAAGGGTACGGGGTTAAGGGTACGGGGTTAAGGGTACGGGGTTAAGGGTACGGGGTTAAGGGTACGGGGTTAAGGGTACGGGGTTAAGGGTACGGGGTTAAGGGTACGGGGTTAAGGGTACGGGGTTAAGGGTACGGGGTTAAGGGTACGGGGTTAAGGGTACGGGGTTAAGGGTACGGGGTTAAGGGTACGGGGTTAAGGGTACGGGGTTAAGGGTACGGGGTTAAGGGTACGGGGTTAAGGGTACGGGGTTAAGGGTACGGGGTTAAGGGTACGGGGTTAAGGGTACGGGGTTAAGGGTACGGGGTTAAGGGTACGGGTTAAGGGTACGGGTTAAGGGTACGGGTTAAGGGTACGGGTTAAGGGTACGGGTTAAGGGTACGGGTTAAGGGTACGGGTTAAGGGTACGGGGTTAAGGGTACGGGTTAAGGGTACGGGTTAAGGGTACGGGGTTAAGGGTACGGGGTTAAGGGTACGGGGTTAAGGGTACGGGGTTAAGGGTACGGGTTAAGGGTACGGGTTAAGGGTACGGGTTAAGGGTACGGGGTTAAGGGTACGGGTTAAGGGTACGGGTTAAGGGTACGGGTTAAGGGTACGGGTTAAGGGTACGGGGTTAAGGGTACGGGTTAAGGGTACGGGTTAAGGGTACGGGTTAAGGGTACGGGTTAAGGGTACGGGTTAAGGGTACGGGTTAAGGGTACGGGTTAAGGGTACGGGTTAAGGGTACGGGGTTAAGGGTACGGGGTTAAGGGTACGGGTTAAGGGTACGGGTTAAGGGTACGGGTTAAGGGTACGGGTTAAGGGTACGGGTTAAGGGTACGGGTTAAGGGTACGGGGTTAAGGGTACGGGGTTAAGGGTACGGGGTTAAGGGTACGGGGTTAAGGGTACGGGGTTAAGGGTACGGGGTTAAGGGTACGGGTTAAGGGTACGGGTTAAGGGTACGGGTTAAGGGTACGGGTTAAGGGTACGGGTTAAGGGTACGGGTTAAGGGTACGGGGTTAAGGGTACGGGTTAAGGGTACGGGGTTAAGGGTACGGGTTAAGGGTACGGGTTAAGGGTACGGGGTTAAGGGTACGGGTTAAGGGTACGGGGTTAAGGGTACGGGTTAAGGGTACGGGGTTAAGGGTACGGGTTAAGGGTACGGGGTTAAGGGTACGGGGTTAAGGGTACGGGGTTAAGGGTACGGGGTTAAGGGTACGGGTTAAGGGTACGGGGTTAAGGGTACGGGGTTAAGGGTACGGGGTTAAGGGTACGGGGTTAAGGGTACGGGGTTAAGGGTACGGGGTTAAGGGTACGGGTTAAGGGTACGGGGTTAAGGGTACGGGGTTAAGGGTACGGGGTTAAGGGTACGGGGTTAAGGGTACGGGGTTAAGGGTACGGGGTTAAGGGTACGGGTTAAGGGTACGGGTTAAGGGTACGGGTTAAGGGTACGGGGTTAAGGGTACGGGTTAAGGGTACGGGTTAAGGGTACGGGTTAAGGGTACGGGTTAAGGGTACGGGTTAAGGGTACGGGTTAAGGGTACGGGTTAAGGGTACGGGTTAAGGGTACGGGTTAAGGGTACGGGTTAAGGGTACGGGTTAAGGGTACGGGTTAAGGGTACGGGTTAAGGGTACGGGTTAAGGGTACGGGTTAAGGGTACGGGTTAAGGGTACGGGTTAAGGGTACGGGGTAAGGGTACGGGGTAAGGGTACGGGGTAAGGGTACGGGGTAAGGGTACGGGGTAAGGGTACGGGGTAAGTAAAAATATTGTATATTTTTTCATTGTGTAGAATTTCCCACTATCTTAAGACCCCAAAATAATTAAACGATTAAATTTTATTAAAGATAAAAATTTTCATCTTTTTTAAAAGAGGATTAGGACCAAAAGGACCTTTTCTTTTTTATGAAAATTGGTATAATTTTTGACTAGACGCACTTGGTTTGAGAATTAACATCTGTCACTGGGAGTTTAGACTTTAATTAAACGAAGTCTACATGTACACGGAGGTTGTCGAGAGGGAGGCGAGGTTTAGGCTTTAATTTGTACCCATCTGCCGTGCCCTTGTCCTCTCAGCTGACGCCTCCTTCCTTTTCCTCTGCCCCCGCCTTTTAACCCTTTTTCCTTCCCTATAATTTCACATGAGAACCTCGATTGGATCGTCGTGGGTTCGAATCCTAGGTCGACCAAATCTTCGCTGATGGAGGAATATTTTCGCTTATATCAATAGCTGTGGGTTATTTCTTTATTTTTTCCCATCAATAGTTTTCTATTGTATTAAAATGAAGGGAAAAAAAGCTAAATAAGGGTGTAGGGAGTTGTTTATACTGGAAGTGTTTGCCTCCGGGGGGTCTAAATATGTAACAGGGTTGTTATGTTACGAGTCCTGTAATTGGCAGGCTGTTAGCCGCCCTGAAACAACCTCGAGATATACTAAATTTCTTCTTCCTTTTGAGCAAGAAAATCAAAACTGATGCATACACGAAATTCCAAAAGGGGAACCCCTTATCATTTTTTCTGCTAAAAGATCTTAGTTTTCCAAAGAAATTTAGGACCTAAGGGGGTGATAAGGAAGGTATTAAAGGGAAATTTCGAATGGGGTAATTTATGAGATATGAGGCTAATTGGGGTAGTATAAAACAAAATTTCGATTCTGAAATAATGGTTTTTTCACTGTTTTTCCCCCTCTCTCCCAGCCTCTTAAATCTCGGTATCTTCCTATTGTCTCGAATCCTCGAAAACGAATCCTGATTCCATCTATTGATTTAGAGTTTTTGGATCGGACAGTTAATCTTTAAAAAGAGGAAAAGAGTTTCGGGACTATTTTCTCTAATTCTTTCCACTGGGAAACGGTGAAGGGGGCGGGGGAGAAATCCGGGACCTTAATTTACAGGCTTTAATAGAAGGGTCCGAGATAAGGTCGCGGGATTTATTCAATTGGTCTTCAGGGGCTGTATAATGTATAGGTCGGGCTATACTGAACGGGAGGGGGGATGAAATCGTAGTACAGGTGGTCTATTACCTTGAGCTTATCTGGCCAAGACGCAGCTCACCCTACATTAACCCCCCTCCCACCCCACCCCCACCTCCCCAAAACCCACAGCCGATTCCAAACCGGGATGATAAGCCAACCTCTAAACACAACTGGGATTTATACTTGCTGCTGAAAAGGTGAATGGGCTAAAAGCAATTAAATTAACAACCCTATTTTTCTAACAAGATCACGAAGGTCTTTTTTTTATACTCTAGTTTCAATAATAAATTACCCTTAAAATATTTTTTCTCATTCAACAAGAAAAAAGGTTATAAACCGGTCACTTATTTTATATAGGTACTTACCCTTCTAATATGATGTGCAGATTGTTCTAGAAAAAGCCGCAATGCACCCTCTTGTAAAGGTATATTGCAGGGAATAAAAAAGAAAAAAAAAAAAAAGATTCGATATAGTTCCCCCCCTAGGGCATCCTAAGGAAAAATGTACCCTGGGAACCTTATAAAGCCCATAGTGCGCTCTGGATTCCTTCTATTACGGATGTCTTAAAAGCATCGGGATTCTGTCTTTTTCTCTCTTTTTTCTTCTTTCTTCAGAAATCTCATCAAAATCCTAGCATCTTCAGGACGAGGATATTATTTTTTTTTTCTATATCGGTCAAGAGAAATGTGACGTTGGGTAAAGCTATTTTAAAGCTTACGACTTTTTCTTGCTTGTTAAAAAAAGGATTATAGTCTACTTCTGGAAAAATCCTAGTTTTCAAAAATGACGAAAATAGGTGACCATGTGGTACCTACTCATTTTGCGTGATTTTACGCGTTTTCAAAGATTTTTACAAAGATTTTTACTCAACTCCTCCACTACCCCATACTCCTTATGCGTACTTTTACTCATTTCTGGGACAACAAACCAAAGGTTTTGTTTTACGAAAAGACCTTTTTTAACTTTGATTTGATGGAGAAAACCCTTTTTTGACTAAGAGAAAAGACGGGCGTGATCAGAGCGTATAATGGGCGTAAAGGACGTAAAGTGGGCGTAAAGGACCTAAAGTGGTCGTAAAGGACAGAAAGTGGGCCTAAAGTGGCGTAAAGTGGCGTAAAGGGCGTAAAGTGGGCGTAAAGTGGGCGTAAAGGGGCGTAAAGGACATAAGTGGGCGTAAAGTGGGCGTAAAGGACGTAAAGTGGGCTTCAAGGACGTAAAGTGGGCGTAAAGGACGTAAAGTGGGCGTAAAGGGCGTAAAGTGGGCGTGGAGCACGTAAAGTGGGCTTAAAATGGGCGTAAAGTGTTCGTAAAGTGGGCGTAAAGGACTTAAAGGGGTCGTAAAGAGCGTAAAGGGCGTAAAGAGGCGTAAAGGACGTAAAGGGGCGTAAAGGACGTAAAGGGGCGTAAAGGACGTAAGTGGGCGTAAAGGACGTAAGTGGGCGTAAAGTGGGCGTAAAGGGGCCTAAAGGGTCGTAAAAGTTCGTAAAGAACATAAGTGGGCTCCAAGGACGTAAAGTGGGCGTAATCTGGGTGTAAAGGACGTAAAGTGGGCGTGAAATGGGCGTAAAGGGACGTAAAGGGACGTAATGGGGCGTAAAAGGGCGTAAAGGACGTAAAGTGGGTGTAAAGGACGTAAAGTGGGCGTGAAATGGGCGTAAAGGGGCGTAAAGGGGCGTAAAGGGGCGTAAAAGAGCGTAAAGGGGCGTAAAGGACATAAAGTGGGCGTAAAGTGGGTGTAAAGGACGTAAAGTGGGCGTGAAATGGGCGTGAAATGGGCGTGAAATGGGCGTAAAGGGGCCTAAATGGGGCGTAAAGGGACGTAAAGGGGCGTAAAAGGGCGTAAAGGGGCGTAAAAGGGCGTAAAGGGGCGTAAAAGGTCGTAAAGGACATAAGTGGGCTTCAAGGACGTAAAGTGGGCGTAATGGACGTAAAGTGAGCGTAAAGGACTTAAAGGGGGCGTAAAGAGCGTAAAGGGGCGTAAAGTACGTAAAGTGGGCGTAAAGTGGGTGCAAAGGACGTAAAGTGGGCGTAAAATGGGCGTAAAGGGCGTAAAGTGGGCGTAAAATGGGCGTAAAGGGCGTAAAGTGGGCTTCAAGGATGTAAAGGGGGCGTAAAGAGCGTAAAGAGGGCGTAAAGAACGTAAAGGTGGCTTAAAGGGCGTAAAGGTAGTAAAGCTCGTAAAGGGCGTAAAGGGCGTAAAACTTATAAATGGCGTAAAGGGCATAAGGGTTTATTTCCCAAAGAATTTCGTTTTCTTTAATAGGGATTTTCAGGTCTTTATTTATCTTGAAAATTAAGTAGTTGACGTTTTAAGGCATAAAAAGGGGGATGTTGTGGGCTGTTTATTATGTTGCCGGTGAGTTGTACAAGTGGCTCATTTATGACGGAATAATTCAAATATGCAATTCACTTTTCTCTTTTCAGGGTTGGTTGTAGTCAGGTCTCTCCCATGAATATTACATGAATATCGGGCTAAGCAAGATTTCTTCTCTCATGTAAATGTAAATGGGAACTTATACAAGAGGACTATGTGTAGGTGAGCTGAGGGACTCCCTTGACCCCCAGAACTCTTAAAAATTAAAAGCGTTTTACAATTTAAGGAGGCCATTTTGTTTTTAGATTGATGCGAATTAAGCCTTTAAATAACGAGAGGGGCATAATACGGAAAATCTAAAGCCTCTTTCCCCATCCCACATTTTCGAAGCTCTCGCCCCTTTTCTTTACCCGCAATTGAATTTCCCAATGATTAAAAGCCAATTGCAAAGTTTGTGTCTGAGTTGCGGCCCTATTTATCTCGTGCCTTGCTTAATTTATCAAGAGAGGAAAACCAGCCCCCTGAGGGACTCGAAGGGGCTGAACGTTGCGGCTCCCCATCCAGGGTCAAGAGCGATCCCTATTTTATTGGCAACTTTAACACCAGAGCCTTTTTTTTCCCTCTTCCTCTTTTTTCACATTTTAAATTATTTAAAAGTAAAGATTTTTCCGATCCCTACGCAAATCTTAAAATATTTGAATTTCCAAAAATCGAGGTTAGTGTCAAAAAAGGATCAAAATTAAGCTAAAAGGGTCCTTTTTTGTCGAAAAGGAACCAAGAGTAGTCAAAAGAGCCTCTAATCTCTAAAGTTGATAAGAAAATAGAGGAGAAAAACCGAATTCTCTTTTAATACGTCAGTTTTTATACGTTATTACTCTCATATATTTTACGTCAGGCTGTAAACATAAATGTCAAATCAATTTACTTCTAGGTAGGTACTTATTGGGGTTTTTTTATATATATTTTTTTATTATTCGTTACTTTTTATCAATAGGTGTATTAAACCTTTTTAGAAATCTATTTGATGTTACAAAATCAAAATCGTTTTTTGCAACATTTTACCCCTTGGGGCCTCAATATTAGAGATTATGTTTCAACCTTTTTTTAAAGCGGATTTCCGTAGGAAAGTAGGCTATTGAGGAGGTCGTCTCGGCGGCTCCCAGGATAAGGCTTATATATTCGTGATCAGGAAGCTCTGGGGATCACGAAAATATAGGGGGGGGGGGGATTGGATATCAAAGGTAGGATTTGGGTAGGCTTTTCCGGAGGAAATCCGCTGCTTCTCGAGGCTGCCTCGAGGCTTTTTAGCGGATTTCCGGAGGAAAGCCTCGCGGCTGCCTCGAGGCTTTTTAGCGAATTTCCGGAGGAAAGCAGGCTATTTTTTATATAATTTTTTTTTCTCGCTAATCACGAATCTGCCTTCGGTAAGTAATTACTTTAAAGTTTATTCCTGAAATGCCAACCTGAACCGAAATAATTAGATTTTAGATTTCCACTTGAGCATAATTAAAAATCAAATTAAGATAGAAAAAAAAAGTGCACTTAAATTTAAGCCCCTCTATAAAAATAAACAGCTTAATGATGAGTAAAAACGTTCTTAAGAAGGAAGTAAAAGAAAATTAAATGTTTAACAAGGGATTATTTGTATTCAGAAAAGCACATTTGTGTAAAATAAAAACGATTTTTCCCTAGTAAAAAATTATTTTCTTAAGTCGGCATGTTTACGACTTTTCGAAAAAGTTGTTGCAAGTTATGCTAAACCTTCACTACGTCCCTGTTTTACGTGTAACGTATCCCTTTTCGCCTGATTGAGTTCTCTCCTGTAACGGAAGCCCTATTTCCCATAAAGCTTAATTAACGACTCAATCATTATCAATATTAGAACATCAAAACGGCCGATATTTAATTAACTAATGCGTTACTCTATTAGTACATAGAGTACTAAAAAGAGGTAATTTGGTACAAGCTGTATCAAAAATTTCAATAAAAATCCTCGTTGTAAATCTTAAAGATTAAATCTGTTGAAAGGGCCATTAACATAGAAACCCTGCTGATTAATAACTTAACCGAGAGGGGGGGCCTTCCTACGTTTAACTCTAATCCTGGCAGACATTAGCGGAGTAATATCACAGTGAATATATCATGAGGAAAATGCGAAATTAGGTTTTCATCGTGGATTTAAGTGCGTTGTTTTAATCCTGATCATCGAAAAGCATAAATTCCTATATAGTCCAGTCGCCAGACAGCAAGGGGGTCTGCTGGAAAAAAATTGGGGACTTTTTGAAACTTTTACAGTTTGTTCGGGGCTAGTGTGGGATGACTCGGTTAATTTTTCAAACTCGAGAAACCTGTTCTAACCTCAGGAGGGCCGAAAAACCAAGCTGATTTTTTGTTTTTTGCCTATAAGTCCTAAACTAAGCGTTTTATGACAAAACCCACTCTATTCAATATTAAAGGGCATAAAATTTTCAATAATTTACAATTAATAAATTTTCCCGTAACCTTACTCCTTATCGATATACGCCCTATCTAAGTTTGTGAATTTCAAAAAACAGATGGTTTTGGCCCTCTTACAGGTTCAATTAGTTCAATTTGGCGTCTGACGGGTCAGTTCTATGGTTGTTGACCATAAATTTCGTCATGATGGAACACCTGGGTAGAGGGAGATTTTAAGGGTGCCAAAATTGGACGTCGGAGCACCTATTTTGTCATGGATAAAATACGTACTAATATTTGGGTCATATCTGACATAAGGAGACATAAAAATCATCGTCAGCCTATGATCTACTGAAAAATGTTTATTAAGGTTCAAGAACGTAAGTTGAAAGGAGAAAGAAGGAAAAAAAGGGAGAAAAAAAAGAAAAGAAAAAATAAAGAAAAAAGGGAGGTTGGTCTCTGCTCTCACCTCCACCAAGGTCCACCATCCATCATGACGAAATTTATGGTCAACAACCATAGAACCCGTCAGATTATTTTTCAACATGCCATTTGACCACAAGCAACCACGTGCTATGTGTACTAACGCGTCACGTGCAACCACGTGCAACGCCACAATGGTCACGCCATCACAGACGTGCCACCCCACCGCGGGCAACCACGTGCCCTGGGTACGAAAAATAAATAGGGATGTACAGTGAAAAATAATCTTTTTGGGTTCAACCCATCAGACGCCAAATTGAACTAATTGAACCTGTTAGAGGGCCAAAACCATCTGTTTTTTGAAATTCTCAAACTTAGATAGGGCGTATCTCGATAAAGAGTAAGGTTACGGGAAAATTTATTAATTCTAAATTCTTGAAAATTGTATACCCTACAATATTTAATAGAGTGGGTTTTGTCATAAAACGCTTAATTTAGGACTTATAGGCAAAAAAGCAAAAATCAACTTGGTTTTTCGGCCCTCCTGAGGTTAGCACAGGTCTCTCGAGTTTGAAAAATTAACCGAGTCATCCCACATTAGCCCCGAACAAACTGTAAAAAGTCCCAAATTTTTTCCAGGTTCAATGTATATAATGACTGAACTAATATGTCTTTCTTCGGAAGCGACAAGCGTTTTGAGAACTTGGCTGATAAATCATTGGCTGATAACCTTCGCGGGTGAGAAATGGTCGGAAATAAAATAAGTGGGACGGTAATCCTGTGGGGCTATGACTCGAGCATAATTTATCCTCTATATCCAACCCGTGTAAAACACTTTTTTTTATTTCTTTTTCTTCCTGAAACTTTTGGGAAACTTTGAAACGTGTTTTTGATATATTTGAGGGTTCCAGGAATGTTGTTTCGTGGTCGTCTTTGGGAAAAAACGGAATAAATTATCCTGAATTTCGCCAATATGGCGGTTCGGAAATCACGGTTCATTAAATGAGGTCTTCATACGCATTACTCTGGTGCACATCCGATTTTCCCCTCTTAATCCCTAATTATTTGGAAAGCGTGCGATTCGAACGGTCCTCGCATATTTCATCCGGACGATTAGTGACGGAAGGGAAGGATAGCCTTCCAATTCCTCCCCCCCTCCTACCGAAAACGGGCTGCTTTTCACGCTCCGCCGCGGAAATCGCTGTAATCATCCGAAAGCAATTATTTTCACTAAATAATGTTTCATTAGCTTACTAATTTATTGTGAATGGACAATGAACAATTACGTATTAATTGAAAATTTCAGTTTCTGATGATTCCAAGTGTCGATAAATAATTAAATAGGCCGATAAACATTTCAAATAAATACTTTAATAATCCCTAAAAAAGGCCAAAAGGCGATGAAGTAGACTTTTTGAGAGAAACTATTTTTTGTTTAGAAAAACCTCAAAATCAACTTTAAAGAGACAATTTTTCGTCAAAACCATGGTTTTAAGAGCCAAATTTTCGTTAAAAAAAACCTCAAATTCAACTTTAAAGAGATAATTTTTCGCCAAAAAACACAAAATCATGGTTTTAGGAGCCAATTTGTCCTCATAAACCTCAAAACCAACAATTATAAAGCCAAATTTACGTTTAAAAAAACCTGAAAATCAACTTTAAAGAGACAATTTTTCGCCAAAAAAACACAAAATCATGGTTTTAGGAGCCAATTTTTCCTCAAAAACCAAAATTTATAAGCCAAAATTTTTTCGTTTAGAAAAACCTTAAAATCAACTCTAAAGAGCTAAATTTTCGTCAAAAACCTCAAAACCAACATATATAAAGCCAAATTTTCGTAGAAAAACCTTAAAATCAACTTTAAAGAGACAATTTTTCGCCAAAAAACACAAAATCATGTTTTTTGGAGCCAATTTTTCCTCAAAAACTTCAAAAGCAACATTTATAAGCCAAAATTTTTTCGTTTAGAAAAACCTTAAAATCAACTCTAAAGAGACAATTTTTTTCTTGGTTTTTTTGTGATGGTGTGAAGTAAAATTACTATAAGAGACAATTTTTCGTCAAAACCTCAAAATCAGTGTTTTAAGAGCCAAATTTTCGTTTGAAAAACCTCAAAATCAACTTTAAAGACACAATTTTTCGTCAAAAACCTCAAAATCATGGTTTTAAGACCAGATTTTTCGTCAAAGAACCTTAAAATCGACATTTTAAATCCCCAATGTTCTTCAAAAACCTCAAAGTTAACATTGTTTTAAGAGCCAAATTTTCATCAAAAACCTCAAAATCAACATTTATAAAGCCAAATTTTCGTTTTAAAAAAACCTTAAAATCAAATCTAAATAGACAATTTTTCGTTAAAAACCCCAAAATCATTGTTTTAAGAGCCAAATTTTCGTTTAAAAAACCTCAAAATCAACTTTGAAGACACAATTTTTCGTCAAAAACCTCAAATTCATGGGTTTAAGAGCCGATTTTTCGTCAAAGAACCTTAAATCGACATTTTAAATCCCCAATGTTCTTCAAAAACCTCAAAGTTAACATTGTTTTAAGAGCCAAATTTTCGTCAAAAACCTCAAAATCAACATTTATAAAGACAAATTTTCGTCAAAAACCTCAAAATCAACATTTATAAAGCCAAATTTTCGTCAAAAACCTCAAAATCAACATTTATAAAGCCAAATTTTCGTTTTAAAAAAACCTTAAAATCAACTCTAAAGAGACAATTTTTCGTTAAAACCCCCAAAATCATTGTTTTAAGAGCCAAATTTTCGTTTAAAAAACCTCAAAATCAACTTTGAAGACACGATTTTTCGTCAAAAACCTCAAAATCATGGGTTTAAGAGCCGATTTTTTTTCAAAGAACCTTAAAATCAACATTTTAAATCCCCTATGTTCTTCAAAAACCTCAAAGTTTACATTCAAAACTTTTGTGTGTGTGTGTGTGGGGGGGGGGGCAAAGGTTTTCAATTCCTTAAAAGAGGCCCCTTACTGTGTATAAGTTTGGGAACCTCTGCTCTAAACCAGCTAAATGATATCTAAAAAATATTTTTTACGGATAAGACTGTTAAAAAAAATTTCCCTGTCTTATCTAAACGTAATTAGGGCACAAGTGGGAAGTAAATTCCAATTAGCTCCTCTGGGCTTTTTTCTTCTTTTTCCCTTCCTAACACCGAGTAATCACGTAATCGAATTAAAGGAATATAATTAAGAGAAAAGGCTTTCTTGGCTGAAAAATCGATCGGACCCTGCGGTACTCGCAAGGCTCCCGACGTAAAATATTCACGCCGTTATATTTTAAAAGCAGATTCTTTTTTGCCTGTAATATGGAAAAGGAAATGGTAAAATTATACTCGACTAGCGACGATTTGAGAGGCTATTTGACTTTCTTATTGTTAGCCGAACAGAAAACCGCAACCTCAAGTGAAACCGAAAGGAAATGAAAGTAAAGAAAAACAATATCCCAAGATCATAAACATTGACGATGTACATTTCAGATGAAACAAACATATGAATAACTAAAGATTTTTAATAAAGCCTTTTCTTGCTCAATAGGCCTCACAGTGGGAGAAAAAAAAAGTGGTGGAGGGAAAATAGGGGGTGAGTAGGGGAGGTGGACCTTTCGTTACCTCTCGAGACCTTTTATTACCTCTTGACGTCTTCCATTACCTCTCGAGACCTTCCATTACCTCTCCATACCTTCTATTACCTCTCGAGACCTTCCATTACTTCTCGATACATTCCATTACCTCTAGACACCTTCCATTACCTCTCGGTACCTTATATTACCTCTCGATACCTTCTATTACCTCTCGAGACCTTCCATTACCTCTCGAGACCTTCCATTACCTCTCCATACCTTCTATTACCTATCGAGACCTTCCATTACCTCTCTATACCTTCTATTACCTCTCGATACCTTCTATTACCTCTCGAGACCTTTAACTACCTCTAGACATCTTCCATTACCTCTCGATACATTCCATTACCTCTAGACACCTTCCATTACCTCTCGATACCTTATATTACCTCTCGATACCTTCTATTACCTCTCGAGACCTTTAACTACCTCTAGACATCTTCCATTACCTCTCGATACATTCCATTACCTCTAGACACCTTCCATTACCTCTCGATACCTTCTATTACCTCTCCAGACCTTTAACTACCTCTAGACATCTTCCATTACCTCTCGATACATTCCATTACCTCTCGATACATTCCATTACCTCTAGACACCTTCCATTACCTCTCGATACCTTATATTACCTCTCGAGACCTTCTATTATCTCTCGAGACCTTCTATTACCTGTCGAGACCTTCCATTACCTCTCGATACCTTCTATTACCTCTCGATACCTTATATTACCTCTCGATACCTTCTATTACTTCTCGATACCTTCTATTACCTCTCGAGACCTTCCATTACCTCTCGAGACCTTCCATTACCTCTCCATACCTTCTATTACCTCTCGAGACCTTCCATTACCTCTCGATACATTCCATTACCTCTAGACACCTTCCATTACCTCTCGATACCTTATATTACCTCTCGAGACCTTCTATTACCTCTCGAGACCTTCCATTACCTCTCGAGACCTTCCATAACCTCTCCATACCTTCTATTACCTCTCGAGACCTTCCATTACCTCTCGATACCTTCTATTACCTCTCGATACCTTCAATTACCTCTCGAGACCTTTAACTACCTCTAGACATCTTCCATTACCTCTCGATACATTCCATTACCTCTAGACACCTTCCATTACCCCTCGATACCTTATATTACCTCTCGATACCTTCCATTATCTCTCGATACCTTCTATTACCTCTCGAGACCATCCATTACCTCTCGACATCTTCTGTTACCTATCAAATCTTCCATTACCTCTTGACACCTTCCATTACCACTGGCCACCTTTCATTACCTTAGGACACCTTCTTTCCTCTTGGCACTTTTAATTACTTCTCGACACTTTAGGTTCCTTTCTACACCTTCCATTTCTTCTGGACAGGTCCTAAAAGGAATATTACCTCTACATTACCTCCATTACCTCTACCATAGTCCATAGTTCATTCTTTTAACTTTTTGGTTTTTGAATACATCATGTTGTTTTTGTGTTATTCCTAGAACGCTTCTATCTCTTCTTTGTATTTCTTTTAATTTTTTTATCTCCTTCGTCCCAATTTTTAAAAAAATTATTTTGTTAATAAAAATTTTCTTAAAAAATAAAAATTGTAGGATAGCGTTTTTTATTATTTTTTTTTGTCTACCTGAATGGTGTTTTTGCATCAAGGGCCGAGACGAGCGTGCTCTGCATACAGATTATTCTGAGCCAAATCCTGATATCCGTAGCCACTAACAAGACCGCTTAGCCCCGGTAAAGGGAGGGGGGAGAGAGAGAGAAAAACAAGCGGGGGTTAGAAACACACACGTACTGCACCCTTTAAAAAAAAGCACCGATATTTTTTCCCTCTGAAATAAAACAAAATAGAAAAAAACGACAATCCACCAATATGCGGTCATGTTTTCAAAAACTTCCTAATTTCTTCATTTAATTATATTAAAAATTTGAAAGGATGCTATATCCTTAGAAAAATTTAATTTAAGGGCCAAATTAATTATATATTCAGATTTATTTATAACAGAAGAGAGAAGGTTCTTTAGAGTTTCATATATCGCTGCAGTCAACCAGCTAATGAAGGCCCCAGGATGATGGGCTTGGAAAAAAAATTCAAGCTCTGGAGATTAATTAAAAATTTACCCTTGATTTTAAATTTATACTTTAATTGTGTTAACAAATATCAAGATTTTAAGGAGTTAGGCATCATAGTAGGCCCCATATTAGGCATTATAGTAGGCAACATAGTAGGCACCATAGTAGGCACCATAGTAGGCACCATAGTAGGCATCATAGAAGGGCATCGTAGTGATATCGTAGTAGGCATCATAGTAGGCATCATAGAAGGGCATCGTAGTGATATCGTAGTAGGCATCACAGTAGGCACCATAGTAGGCACCATAGTAGGCACCATAGTAGGCACCATAGTAGGCACCATAGTAGGCACCATAGTAGGCACCATAGTAGGCACGGTAGCAGGCACGGTAGCAGGCACCATAGTAGGTGTTAACAAATATCTAGATTTTAAGGAGGTAATGATCGTTTTTGGAATCTTTTTCTTTGGGGTAAAAAGTGCGCTATATGTGATAGAATTAGCCTCTCGAGTGTGGAGAAAGGAGTCGGCGATGTGTGAAGATTTGTATTGACAGTTCCCTGATTCAGTCGTAGTATTGAGTGGAGGGGAAGGATGAATAGGAGTGGGGGGATGTGTAAGGGGGGGTGCACTTCTTTCTGATTCAGTCACCTTAGGCTGACCACGGATAAAGCGGATCAGTTACGAGACCCTCGTTTTCTTCTTTTCTCCCCTCGACCAATCGATACTCGCAATAATTTCCGACACATCGAAATTTTTGGTTTAGACATTCAAACTCGTTTTATTTGAAGAATTGAAAGAATTTTGGCAAAACAAAAACCAGAAAAGGGATAAAAAATATTTATCCAACTCAATAAAAACTGAAGTTTTAAACTTTTCGAAGTGGGAAGTTTGATTTTCTCTCCGGAGAATTGGAAAAAGGTCTCGCTTTTTTTTTTTTCTTCTTATTATCTTCTACCTCAGAATTCTTTTGTCAAATAATTTCCTTGCAATTGCTTTGAGCCACCAAATTTGCCAGTAGGTGTGCACTTTGAATTCGTTTGACGTACTAAATGGTATACTTTATGCAATATGTGGTTTGATTTATTATGTCAAAAAATATTCGGTTAAATAGCACACTAAAAACCCAGTTTGCTTGGGGTTTCCTATCTCAATCATTATACAATATAATTCTCGACGGGGCGTCGGTCTTCTCAAAACTTTTCGCGCGCGACGACGATAAATCATTTATCATTTATAAATCATTTATAAGTCCATGATTTGAAATATTTCAACGGAAAAAATAATTATTCCTCTTGGTACGTTTGCATTGAGCTAGAAGCTATAGGCCCTACCAATTTAAAATTGTTTATTTTTCGCCCGAATTTAAAAAGATGGTACTTGCAAATCCCTTTTTAATTGGACGATGTTTACCAAGAAGAAAATTACAATAAATTAAGTAGATGGCGGGTCCGCGGCCCATAAATAGGGCACTTAGCCTCCTGTTATTAACGTGATATTTATGTCTGTATTAATTCAAAGGGAGTACATTACGGATTTCATGCGGATTTTCAGTAGAGGACTTTGCGTTTTTTAAATATTTGCTTTTTTGGCAATTTTTCGGGCAACCTTTTAATACCTGACGTGATCGTTCTCGTTAAAGCATAACGACTCAGAACGGGCATGTCGTCTTATCAGATAGAAAACATTAACTAACGGGATCTCATCGATTCTTTTGCCCTTGAGTACGGGAATAGGGAAAAACTTTGAAGACGGCATCGAGGCTTTATTTTGCCCCTTAAAGTCTCCCTTTTTCCAATCTAAAAAAAAAGTATTTGATCCACCCTTTATCTGTCTCAATGTCTGTTGAAAATAAAATAAATTAGTGCTAACTCTTTCTCTTCCTTTGTCTGCCAATCTTTTATTCCCCGAGATTATCCGGTTTTTAAAAATCCTTTATTTCCTCTGAATATACTCAAATAAACAAAATGAATTGAAAATCTAAATATTTTTTCAATTTTTTTAGTTTTCGTTTTAGTTGAAATTGATCGGGGTAATTTTGTATGAGATGTCCGGTGATGGAGGAACCTTTCAGTAACACTCCAGTTTGTTTGGCGAAGTTGGCCCTGCGGTAGTTGGTCCAAAAGGGTGGTGGAGGATGGAGGGGGGGGTGAAAACTTTGTTCACACACTTTGTCACGCGAGAAAGGCGAAAACTAAGTTTGGTATCTCTTGTTGAAAACCATCGCGTAAAATGACTCCCAAGAAAATTGGTTCGATTTAATCAATTAGCGAATTTGTTGCTAAAACTAATGATTTCTGAGTTGCCAAGTTAGTCTATATTGCAAGGTCGTCAATTCTGAAAGAATAAAATAAAGCATCATAGTAGGCATCACAGTTGGTATCATAGTAGTTATCAGAGTAGGCATCATAGTAGGTGCCATAGTAGGTACCATAGTAGGCACCATAGTAGGCACCATAGTAGGCACCATAGTAGGCACCATAGTAGGCACCACAGTAGGCACCACAGTAGGCACCACAGTAGGCACCACAGTAGGCACCACAGTAGGCGCCACAGTAGGCACCACAGTAGGCACCACAGTAGGCGCCACAGTAGGCGCCATAGTAGGCGCCACGGTAGGCAACATAGTAGTTACCATAGTAGGCACCATAGTAGGCACCATTGTAGGCACCATAGTAGGCACCACAGTAGGCACCACAGTAGGCACCATAGTAGGCACCACAGTAGGCAACATAGCCAACCGCGTTGGGACCTCAATGTACATATTTTAGAAATTTTAGAGAAATAACATTCTGAATGTTGAGAAACGAAAGTTTCAGTTGGTAAAAAGGGCTTTGGAAGGTAACAAACACGACTTTAAAGTGAATACGTCTTGACGTGACGTCTATTAGGTTTAATGAACTGAAATATTTAGTACGGAGCGAGCACAAATTGTCATTTTAGTCGATAAAACGACTGGAAAGGGAGGGTTGAAAAAAGAAGGGTAGACGATATCTTTTCATCAAGCCAAGTCACGCCTTGTCGTCGAACCACATCTGACAACATCCCCCTCCTGATTGCCCGGAGTCGCAATATTGAAAAGAAGCCACTCAGGAGGCCCGAGTCCACTCTAATGACAACCGAGCTCCCGGCTAATGAAACAATACAGTTAACCTGACCGAACAAGCCAATTGTTCTTCCTGCTCTTATCGACCAGCCTTAAATTCACCCTCAGAAAAAATTCCTTTTGCCTCATATAAGGATGTTTACCAAGAGGAAAAGTATATTTCCTGTTATTAAGAATATCAACTATTACGGAACAAAACAATGGCCGGAAAGAACCTACTTAGCCACCATAAAATCAAAAGATATCACGATTTTAAAATATAAAATAACAAAACATTTATTACCGCTTTGTTATCGTTATAACAGTCCATTTTTCATCCCAAATTTATCACGAAATGATGCTTTTTTTAATATGATCAATATCAGTCCGGAACGCGAATTGTTTTAAGTGGAAATGGGGTTGATGGATTCCAGAGCTTTAAATCAAGCGGTAATGATACACTCAGAAGGGTGAGGGTATACAATTTCGAGACTCGTCCGTAATTTGCCCTATGGGAGATCCCCTCGTAATTCTCTGATAACTGATTATAAACGTTATCATCGACGTTATTATATTTCAGTGTTTCAAAAAATAATATCGCCTGCCTCTTCTTCTAGTACTATCATCCTTATTAACGAAATTTATCACGAAATGATGTTTTAACCCTATTTTATGTACCCTTGGTACTAAGACCATTTACACCAATTACCATTCTATTACCTTCCACCTTCTAGTAATTTCTAGGGCTAATCCTTGCCATAACCAATGTTGCCAGTTTGTGCGATTTATCGCAAATTAGGCTTTTGTACCAATGTGGTAACCTTGGAACAAAGTTGAGCTTTTGACAGTGTTGCCAATTTTTGAGGCGGCTACTTTTGTGGACCCAATATGGCACCATAATGTTATTAACCTTCTTAAGCCTGTCCTAAACCCAAAATTTTCAATTATAATTTTCGTCAATTTTTAAGTAGGTAGGACTAAGTGTCCAAGAACCAGGAATCTCACTTCCCCAGCCGGGGGTGGCTAACATGCCGCCTCCAAAGAGAATTCGAGAACGGAGAGAAATTACGCTTTCGAATATTTGTCATTTACTAAGTAGGACTAGGTGTCCAAGAATCCGTTATCATATACTTTCCCAGCCGGGGGTGGCTCACCTGCCGCCCCCAAAGAGAATTCGAGAACGGGTAGAAATTCTCTTTGGGGGCGGCAGATGAGCCACCCCCGGCTGGGAAAGTATATGATAACGGATCCTTGGACACCTAGTCCTACTTAAGAAATGCAAATATGTGACGTAATTTTACTCGTCTCAATTAATAAACTATTAAAACATGCGGCATGCGTAGCCACCCCCGCTGAAGTTATTAGTTTCTTGACACCTTTTACTATGAAATGCGTAACTAAACTATGATAGCTTAAGGATTCTGGTGTTCAAGAATCATCAACTTTCATTCATCACCTCCTCGACCCTTCTCCACCTTCCCCTAACCATCTCTACCACCCAACCTCCCCTACCACCTTCCCAGACCCTCCCTCAGCCAAAATCCATTTTAAAAAAGTTAATAACGACACTTAAATGCTCATACGGCGATTATAATATTATAAATCAGACAGAATCCTATTTAACTTTGTAGCGATACAATAATTTAGTTCGATGCGGTCACCCTCAAACATTTCCAGGGCAGCCCCACCTGTCAACGGAGTTGGAAATTCCCTTTACGATTTATTATTAAACAAACGTTAGTTCATTGGAAAATAAATTTAGTATCAAGTCCTCCGGACTTTATCGATCAGAAACATTGAAAGAAAAATCAACTCTGAATGCTCAGATTTTAAAGACTTTAAAATTTCAGAAAAATGTTAAGAGGTTCATTAGAGTTGAACTATAATGACTAATAACGAACAATGAATATTCATGCTCTTTATATTTTTTCTCACACGCCTCGTCTGCGAATTTCGCACGATTATCCGTCTGGTATGTGCGACGAGGATAATTACAGATATTTGGTTTCTAATTGGTTGGGAAATGTTCGAACTTCTATTAAATTTTGAGCGTTTTATTCAAAATTCCTTTTTTTGATAGGAAACGTGGGTGCTAGCATCTTAAGTGGCACGAGTGTCGACAGAGGCAAACTTTTTAAATTGTGGCCTTTTGATGGAATAAAAAATTTAAATTTAGTTTATAATATGGAGGTTCAAAGGTTTAATTTAAAAGATATAACTGAGGCGAGAACGTTATGTGTATTGGAAAATGAAAATCGGTTCTACCGGTTCAATACGTATAGTTGTCGGCGGTGATGGGTGGTCGGCGGTGTAGATATGGGGGGTGGGGTAAATACGAGGTACAAAGCAATAAGGTTTAAGTTTATAGGACTGTTATTTCTATTTAGCGACGGAGAGTGCTCATAAAATATTTGCTTTACCAGTTTTAAAATGGGGCTGCCTACCCGGCGGTGTTCCGTTTTCACGGCGGCAACGGAACGAGCGACGAGAATAATGCAAATGGTCCGTCCCGTCCTTTCGGTGTTTTAAATCCCAAATTCGAATCGCGCGTGAATATTGAAAGGGAGGAACGGAGCCCTGACAAATTAATGCAGGATTGGGATCCTCGTATTAATGTTAACGATGACGAAATTCCTCAAACATCCATAATAATAAATTAATCCTGAAATTTAGTGAACAATCCATAATTACTGGATGAAACATTTGTAATACAAAAGAAGTTGTGCAAATTAGGGCATGGCAAGCCATCCATATAAAGTTTCTGATTTGAGAGTGTCCGGTTTGGAAATGCAACAAGTCGAGATTCGAGATTGAGCGTAAAAGTAGATAAAGGAAGTGTGTCGACATCTGGGTAGGTAATTCTTTTGTTGAGAGTTGAGGGCGTTGGTGGGAGCAGCGAGCCGTGGTTCCACCGGTCATAGGCCACCGAGCACAAGGACGGTCCATCCCTCAAAGAAAACGATCATCTCATCTCGTTCTAGCTTTTTGTCTCCCTCCGACACGCCTACAAACAAAGGGCGGAAAAAACCTCCGGGACCACTCGTTACACCTGTGACACGTTTAATTGACTTCCTTCAAGGACTTAGTCATTAGTTTTTTTCTTTCCTCGTTAAAAAAAAAGTCACAGATTGACTTTCGAATATGGTTGCAACTCCATTCCACCTAGCTGGACAATCGATAAACCATGAATTCAACCGTTTTCAGAAGTTAACGACCGAACAAGATTTCTCTCTCGATTAAGGCGAAACGTTGAAAAACTATCAGACCGTGGTTTTATTTTGAAATTCAGGATTGCACTATCGAATCTATATACTGAAAAACGTGGACTTTTAGGAAAAACGAGACTTGAAATTTTTAGCAAAAGAGCTATTTTATGATATTTAATTTGAATTTATTATAATTGTGAGGAAATGGTATGGAATTGGTCTGAGACTGGTCTAGTCGGTCTCGTCGGTCTAGACGGTCTGGTCGTTCTAGTCGTTCTAGTCGGTCTTGTAGGTTTTGTCGGTCTTGTTGGTTTTGTCGTTCAGGTAGGTCTCGTCGTTCAGGTAGGTCTCGTCGTTCAGGTAGGTCTCGTCGGTCTCGTCGTTCAGGTAGGTCTCGTCGGTCTCGTCGTTCAGGTAGGTCTCGTCGGTCTCGTCGGTCTTGTAGTTTTTGTCCTTCAGGTCGGTCTTGTCGGTCTGGTCGGTCTGGTCGGTCTGGTCGGTCTGGTCGGTCTGGTCGGTCTGGTCGGTCTGGTCGGTCTGGTCGGTCTGGTCGGTCTGGTCGGTCTGGTCGGTCTGGTCGGTCTGGTCGGTCTGGTCGGTCTGGTCGGTCTGGTCGGTCTGGTCGGTCTGGTCGGTCTGGTCGGTCTGGTCGGTCTGGTCGGTCTTGTCGGTCTCGTCGTTCAGGTAGGTCTCGTCGTTCAGGTAGGTCTCGTCGGTCTCGTCGTTCTTGTCGGTCTTGTAGTTTTTGTCCTTCAGGTCGGTCTTGTCGGTCTGGTCGGTCTGGTCGGTCTTGTCGGTCTCGTCGGTCTCGTCGTTCAGGTAGGTCTCGTCGTTCAGGTAGGTCTCGTCGGTCTCGTCGTTCTTGTCGGTCTTGTAGTTTTTGTCCTTCAGGTCGGTCTTGTCGGTCTGGTGTCTCGTCGGTCGTCGTCAGGTAGGTCTCGTCGTTCAGGTAGGTCTCGTCGGTCTCGTCGTTCTTGTCGGTCTTGTAGTTTTGTCCTTCAGGTCGGTCTTGTCGGTCTGGTCGGTCTGGTCGGTCTGGTCGGTCTGGTCGGTCTGGTCGGTCTGGTCGGTCTCGTCGGTCTCGTCGGTCTCGTCGTTAAAGGTAGGTCTCGTCGTTCAGGTAGGTCTCGTCGTTCAGGTAGATCTCGTCGGTCTCGTCGTTCTTGTCGGTCTTGTAGTTTTTGTCCTTCAGGTCGGTCTGGTCGGTCTGGTCGGTCTGGTCGGTCTGGTCGGTCTGGTCGGTCTGGTCGGTCTGGTCGGTCTGGTCGGTCTGGTCGGTCTGGTCGGTCTGGTCGGTCTGGTCGGTCTGGTCGGTCTGGTCGGTCTGGTCGGTCTCGTCGGTCTGGTCGGTCTGGTCGGTCTCGTCGGTCCGGTCTATCCGGACGGTCTTGTCGGTCTTTTCGGGAGGTTGGGGTAGGCGGTAGCTTTCAGCATAGCCAATGGACTTTTTGAGTTCCACTTTTGGGGGTTCCATTTCTATATCTACCAGACCAAACCTTTTCTGTACGAGGTGGTCAGCTTTGGATGAGTGGGAGTTATTGCGTAACCCTTGTTAAGAAAGAATAAATAAGGAAAATTCCACATTTATCAGAATTAAATTAAATTTTGAAATGTACAAATGGGTAGGTATTCAGAAAGGGGGAAAACATTCTGATTGTTTGAAGAGAGACAAACAAGTCTGAGCGCACATACGAATTAAGAAATCCTCGTAACTAATTCAAACGGTAAACTCGACGTGAAAGAGTGTCACTTTGTTTTCCGAATAAAAAGACAACCTTTTTTTTCTTTTTTATTATGGAAAACCAATGAAGTTTTTATACGTATAGGTACATACGATTTTTTGCGATGTTATGCACTAGCTGAAGTAATTTAAGATTTAAATATTTAATTTTGATTATTTATAAATGATATAGGAATGTTGATAAAGACAAAAGTTCTAGTGAAGGACGTCCTCCTTTGGACTTTCGATCGAGATAACAATCGAAAACGGTATCGTAAACAAGTGGCTGTCAACGGGTTCTGCTCGGATGGAATGAGCATTGTAAGGGGGAGGATAATTTGCGTGACAAACAGGTATAAATGTCCGAAGCGGTGAGGGGGTGAGGTCGACCCTGTCAACAGTACCCGCTCTTCCTATGCCCGGCTCGAAATCGATAATCTGTTTATAAAAGCAGAAATCATGTTGTTTAGATTTTCGTTTTGGCAAATTATCATAGACCACGAGAGCAATCTAGAAACCAAAAATGGCTCCACTTGTACCCTAGAGGTCATAGGTTCGGAGAATGCAATTTTATTTTAAGGTCTGATGTTATAAAAATGAGATGGAAAAAGTCTTCATCGTAAACAAAATCCCTTTTATAAAAATAAAAAGTGTTTTTTTAATATGAGTCCCCCTATTGAAACCGGGTGGGTCTCCGAGGGTGTAACAGTAAACTTGAATAAATTATACACCCGGCACCTCCTCAAGAGACCCTACTAAAGACTGCGAAACTGCCCTAATGTACTCGAAATTGATTCGAGGGGAGCCCCTTCCTACCCTTACGGATATGCCCTTTTCGCGTAGTCGATCGTAAAGAATGTTTGAAAGGGGGTTCCCCCATAGGAAATCCCCTAGTCACATTTTATTACAATATTTTTATCCCATCTCAATTTTAAGAAATTAAAAAAAAAGATGTCAAAATAATATAGGTATATCCATTCCATTTTTTATTTTATTTTTATTTTCAAACTGTTATATCTCTTAAGCTGGACAGTGATGATAGAAATTGAATGGACATTGGTTATAATCGGCTGAAAAGGGTCGTATCTTGTCAAAAAAAGGGTCAAAATCTGTCTGAAAAGTGTCTTTTGTTGTCAAAAATGGTCAAAATCCGACTGAAAAGTGTCTTTCCTAGTCAAAAAGGGTCCAAATCTGGCTGGAAAGTGTCTTTACTTGTCAAAAAAAAAAAAAAAAAAAAAAATAAATATTTAAGTTAGATTTGCTCTCTATGAACAGGCTTTCTTTCTCCCAAAGGCATCAAAAATTACCCTAAAAGGTTTTTAAATTATTAAAAAATTAATTAGTTTATGGAACAAACAAAATAGGCACGTTAATTTTAGGTAAGTTAATGAATATTCTATTGTAAATCGATTCAATCCCTTTTAAGTTGCTTATTTCATAATGTGGTCAACCCTTAAGCTTAGTTATTATTCTGCGGTAAATTATGCTTTTCAAGTGGACCTTTTTAACATTTAATCCTTGTAAAATTAAATCCTTTGTTCACAACGTCGATCAACATTGTCCACTTCAAAATTTAATAAAATGGATCAAAATCTGCATTTTGTAAGAGTTCTAGTTTTGATAAGTTCAGCAGAAAATAGAAAGGCAGACCGGACCGACAGATCGACAGACCGACAGGACCGATAGGAGCGACAGGAGCGACAGGAGCGACAGGAGCGACAGGAGCGAATGGAGCGAATGGAGCGAATGGAGCGACAGGGCCGACAGGACCGACAGGACCGACAGGACCGACAAGACCGACAGGACCGACAGGGCTGACAACACCGACAGGATCGACAGGACCGATAGGAGCGATAGGAGCGATAGGAGCGATAGGGCCGACAGGACCGACAGGACCGACAGGACCGACAGGACCGACAGGACCGACAGCGCTAACAGGGCTGACAACACAGACAGGGTCGACAGGACCGACAGGGCTAACAATACCGACACTGACGACAACGCCGACAGGACCGACAACACCGACAGGGGCGACAAAGCCGACAGGGCTGACAGGGCCGACAACACCGACAGGGACGACAGGGCCGACAGGGCTGACAACACCGACAACACCTACAGGACCGACAACAAAGACAACACAGACAACACCGACAACACCGACTAGTTCGACAAGTGACCTAAGGATGGATGTAGAGGTCACCTAAGATGGATGTTTGGTCGAACTAAGGATGGATGTAGGGCCTCCATAAAAATGGATATACATATAGGCCACCATGGATACCTATGTTGAAAGTTCAATAAATATCAAACCGGACACTATTATGGCCCTTTCAACAACAAACATGAAACACTATTAGTTTTTCCAAAGGAAAAAAACAATCTTTTGTTTTAATTTTAGTTAAAGCAATAAGTTCTTCAAAAAGGTAATCATTTTATGTAATTAAAATATCTGTAATATTTACACTCATATCCATTTTCGTGATTCGTTCGTTTCCTTTGGCAGGAACCCTTTTAAAACGTGGATTAGGACAAATATTTAACATCAATTTTATAAATTGAGCCATTGTATTGAGATAAGTGCGAAAGCGGGCGAGGTTATAAATCAGGAGCGAGCGAGAGGGAACGAAAGAGAGAGCGCCACGTACTAATTAATGTCTGTCTCAATGGGAAAGGGCGCTTCGAAATAGGGAAAAGACCCAGGGGTGTAAATATTAGGTGTCGGGGAGCGACTGAAGGGAGAAAAGCTCCCTTTTCGAGAAACCTCTTTGAAATACTTGACGTGTTTGATTACTCTTCTGATCAATATTTTCTGTCTTCCCCTCCCTCTACCATCTTTCATCTTAAATCTTATTTTTTCTCCATAACTACTCATGAAAATCTCGATTTTTCCTCCTTCGATTTCTAATAAAAACAGACTTCTAGTCTCAATATCTAATGAAATTTTCTCAGATTACTCCTTTGTATCGAGTTTTAATAAAGGACTTTTACAATAATGAGTTTTTATCCCATTGTTATAAACTTTTATTACTTTGTTTAATTATCTGATTCGACTCCATTGTATTACGTCAAAAGCATCCCTTCCCGTTCAGCGGGATCTAATTCATTTTTAAAAAGGAGCCTCCAAATTGAAAAACGACTTAATTATTAATCCGGATTTAATTAAAAAAACTTTTTTTTATTGAAGTATTTTTTTAAAAGTTTAAATATTTAGAGCGGCTTTGATTGAGGACGTTATTTACTTGATTAATTACAGCCTTGCATGTCTAAAAGTGACCCAGTAGTATAATGAGGTGAAAAATAATACAGAATTTTTTTTTTAAAAAGGCTTTTTCCATAAAATTTTGGATTTTTTAAAAAGGTTTGGAATGACCTATATTTTTGTGATTAGGAGATCGTCCTGATAACGAATATATAAGCCTCTAAGCCGAAAGTCTCCATGAGGCCGACCTCAATAGCCTCCTTTCCTCCGGAAATCCGCTAAAATCCAGAAAAACTCCATAAAATTACCTCAACCCAATTTCATTCCCAGGAAATATTTTTTCCCTCCCAACCGTTCCTTTTTTGTCGAAGTAGGGCAGTACATAAATTTTCCTTTCGAAAAATCAAACGTTTTTTTGTCGGTAAGAAGGGGCTGTCAAAGTTGGAAAATGTAGGATACACCTGAGCACGCCAGTGTCGTTTGAAGCCTTTCGACAAACATCTGTATTAAGGGCCGTATATCAACCCCCTTCGCTTCCCAAGCCCAACAAGCCCCCTTTCTTTTCTTCCAAAGATATTTTTCACCCGCAATTTAAAGAAAATATAAAACCTTTTTGATTTTCCCCTTTTATTTTTATTAAAAACCTTCGTGTCTAAGTACATACAAAGGGTAAATATAGTCATTTCGTAATTAGAACACGCATGGAACTACTTTTGCTCTTAACACCTGTGGCCGTGTATTATTTCAAGCAAATTTTCACAAGTACCATCAATCATGAATTAAATATTAAGTAAATGCCATTTTGGTTAATTATGACCTTTCGTTTGTAATGTAATTGACATTCTTGATTAGGTACTAGAAAGCTTTTTATCTTGATATTTTCTGGATATCCATAAACCAAAATCAAAACGTTTTATGTTTAAATTTTTGAATTTGTGAATATTTTATGATTTCGTTTAATGAGCTGTAAAAGAGATAGGTGTTTGTTAAAATCAATATCCAAAGTAGAGATAGGACTGGTGCCAACTGCAACCCCTGAGGCAATCGAGGAATAGATTGCTTTTTGGTTTTTAAAATGTTTAAAGGTTGGAATGTACTGTTCAAAAATAGCGAAATAGGCTATTGAGGTCGGTCTCACCAAGGTTTTTAGCATAGAGGCTATAAAATAGTTCAAATTATAAAAAAGGGACTGTTCCTATCGAAAAATGTCAATATTTGCCTATTAGAATCTTCATCATTGTAGGATTAATGCTTCATACTTAAAATTAATAAAGACATAAGGGAAAACAATCTCATTTTTTGGGGTTGGTATTTATGAGTAAAAAATAAAAAAATAAAGAAAACAATTTTATAAAAGATGATTTGATGTTTCAAACAAAAGAGGCTCCCCGTATAATTACCTTTTTTCATAAAGCAAAGAAGGTGTAGGGAAAAAAAAATTTTTTTTATCAAGTACGTTATTGTCGAAAGGAACTGGGCCATGAAAAGCTCTACTTTCTCCCTCAAAGGAAATAATAATATCTCTAATTTAAATAAAAAATGCTTAATTTTCACAAAAGTAAAAATATCTTAAAGATAAAACGTTTTTTCGAACATGTCCTTTTGATGAATTTTTAAACAATCATTACGAGATCAAAAGATTACGATGCGGTTCGGCTACTATAGTAGGTTTCCTCGTCGAGCTGTTAATGTATTTTTAAGCCCACATCTTCCCCATTGTACGCGAGGAGACATAATCAAGAAAGCATTAAGACTTTAAAAAATGCTGCATGGGAGGTAACAAAGGAAAATGACGTGCTAGTTTGACAAAGAACCTTTTAGCTAGAATTAATAATAATATAATAATAAATTAAGAAGAAAAAAAAAATTATGAATTGGGTAGGATTCGATCCTATAACCTTTGGCTTACTGTGCCATCAACCAAGTATCTTTAGTTAACTTTCTCAAAGAGAAGTTATTGTAATACTGTCGGATTCGGGTTTATGGAGAAGTGTCTTCCATACCCCCTAGGGTCAAACTGACTTTCGATCTTTGTCGGACATGACTTTGTGGTGCCGGCCGTCCGGCCGTCCGTCGCCTTTTTTTTCCGGAACACTTCACGGCCACAATTTTCATCCGATTTTCACGAAATTTTCACACAATCTTCCTTTTCGTGGTTATCTTGAAAGTGACGAGAGCGATTTTTGAAATCCGACAAAATGGCGGAGATATTATGTCTGTCTAAAGTTTGCAAAAATGTGCTACGGGCTTTCTACCGCTCCGATCTACACCAAATTTTAACCAAATAATCTTCACGTGATCCCGATTAAATTTCATTAACTAATTAGGTAATTAATTATGTAATTAGGACTAATTAAACTCAATTTTCCCATTTTCATAAAATTATCACCAAATTCAAGTTATGATTGCAAAAAAAATTTTTTTTCAAAAATTAATTAATTAACTAATTAGGTAATTAGGTTTTAGGTAAATAGGTGTTTGAGTGAAATTAGTCCCATTTTCATAAAATTATCACCAAATTCAAGTTATGACTGAAATTTTTTTTCCAAAAATTAATTAATTAATTATGTAATTAACTAATTAGGTAATTATGATGTGTTTGAGCCGAATTAGTACTATTTTCATAAAATTATCACCAAATTCAAGTTATGATTGAAAAAAAAGAAGCTTTTTCCATTAATTAATAAATTAATTGATTAACTAATTAGGCAATTATAATGTGTTTGAGTGAAATTAGTCCCATTTTTATAAAATTATCACCAAATTCAAGTTATGATTGAAAAAAAATTGTTTTCACTTTCGGGGGATTCATTTCCCCCAAAATTTATGGATCCCCCGAAATCTGTAGACCTTGGAGAAAGTTCGTGTCTCTGGGCAAGCTCCAGGACCAATTCTTTTTTGAGTATTCTTGAGATATTGGTTTCAAAAAAACTGATTAGCATAATGGTATATATTTGTCAAGCGAACGGGTGCGATTAATCAGCGGTATAAGGAAGAAAGGAGGAGGGAAAAAGAGCTAAGTTGTGGAATGGGAAGGGTTTAGACTATCATTTGTATAAGTGCAGAGCCGAACAGTACCTGACTGGCATTGGGAATACAGATTTTCGTGGGAGCGATCTCCCCTAAACCCTTCCCGCAGCCAATCCAATCCCTTCGAAGGCTCGTTTGACCTTTGCTGAATTTATATCCGTAACAGGAGAGTATTGATTCCTTGATAACTCAATTTAGTCTTTTTAAATTAAAATGAGATTAAGAAAATGAAACGAGAATGAGGAGGTTATCGCTTTCAAGCCCTAAACCTACGCAACTGATTCTCCTAAACTGAAGATTTGTATGTCCGACATGGAATGGCACTTTGTTTTTTTTCCACAGCTTTTAAATTCCATTTACACTTTTAGTGTCGACAAAAGGTTAGTTCGGAGGGTGAGGGCCTTTTGTGAGAATTCCTAGTTTCCACCGCTAACCTACATTCAACTCCCACACGCGCCCTATTAACCTGGCTAACAATCCTTGACCACCAAACTTAACCGCCGTCCGAACTGTTTAACAATTCTCTCAAAATAAATTTTCAGATACAGCTTTGTTGAAACATCTGTTCAAAGGTTTTTTTTTATGTTGGAATCGAGTTTCTTGTCCTTGAAAAAAGGCGACCACCGTGTCCATCGAAGTGAGCATCCCGGTACTATGGAAGAGCTCACAGAATTTTTTTCGGACATTACTCATCTCTTCATCTGTGAAAGACATTAAGGAGAAAGTAGACTGGGAAGCTTCACTCAAAACTGAATTTTGAAATTCTAAGACTTTCTTCCACCTGAAGATCATGGGTGTAAACACACATCAAAAGGTCTAGTCTAGAAGTTATAGAAATGGAACTCCCAACACGGAAATTTCTCATTAAGTGCCCTCATAAGGGGCCGTGAAAACAGTTATTCAATGATAGCTCATAGAAAAATGATCCGATCTGGACCGGACTTTTTTTAAAATGAAGCTTATTTATTTCTCCGCGCATTCCACTAAACTTATTGTAATAAAAATAAATCTTTGTAGTATAAAAAAAATGTTTAAATTTTTTTTAAAACTTTTTAAAGAATTGTTTAGTGAAATGCGCTCCACATAACAAAGAACATAAGTATGCAAATTTTGAATCAATTCCGATGACTCAATCTTTAGTTATCATTGAAATACTATCTCAACAAATTTTGAATCACGCGGGTTTTTCAACGAATCAAAGACAAGTGGGCGGAGAGAACCGGCTCCTCCTGCCAATTGAAGGGGAGGGATAAGTTTTAAAACCCTCGTGTTATGCGGGTCGCCCCGCCCTCGCGACAGGCGCTGGATGGGCCCTTAAGTGCCCTCTTAATGTTCTACCCTGTGTACAGGGTGGAAACTTACCAGTGTCCCCCCAGGTTAAATCGAAAACGATTGACGATATAGAAAAAAGTTAAATGGTAACTCACCATTATTTTTGATGTAGTTTCTGAATCTATTAAGATATTATACGTTTTTGACCCGGAAAGCCAAAATAATTTTTTTATCTCGCTTGGACGAAGGAGCAGAAAAAAAAGTTAAATCGTAACCCCTCCTATTTTGGCCCAAAAAAGCAAAATATGATGACTGCTTTGACCCTGCTCTTGAACTGTAGTTGGAAACGAGTGAAAATTCATTTTTTTAAAAGTTAACTAAAACGACTTTGTTTTTTTGGGCCAAAATAGGGGGGGTTACGATTTAACTTTTTTTTCTGCTCCTTCATCCAAGCGAGATAGAAAAATTATTTTGGCTCTCCAGGTCGAAAAGCCAAAATAACTTATTAGATTCAGAAACTACATCAAAAATAAAGGTGAGTTACCATTTAACTTTTTTCTCTATCGTCAACCGTTTTCGATTTAACCTGGGGGGACACTAGTAAGTTTCCACCCTTTTGGTGAATATCGGTGGTATTTTGGCGGAATTACAATTTTCGGGCAGGCCACATTCATATCCTTCTAATACATATTTGGTGAATAGGTAAAAAAAAAAAAAGTATTAACCTCACCAATGGGGTTTAATAATACATAAATCCTTGAAATAAATAAAAACGTTGAAAGAGCTAACATGCGGGTAAATGTTTTTAATTGGTAAGAGTTTAAAGGGTGCTCAATTGTGTGGGCGAGGTAAAAAAGGGGCCGGAGAAGAGGAAGTCGAAGGTTGTTAAAGGAAAATGCGGTTTCGACGAGGCACTTTACTCGACATGTAAGTACTCACCGTTGAACCTTCAGCTTTTCCTTTTTGGGAAAAGCTTCTCAAACTTATAAGTGAAAAGCGTAAAACGTTGCATGCAAAGTAATTGATTTCGCCTCTAAACGTTTCTACTCGACACGAAGAGCGAATCTGAAAATGTGTGGAAAATGTCAAAGTTTCCCAAAATTGACCTTTTGATTATCGATTCCTTAACTTTCGAGCAAAGTACATATTTTCCAACAAAAGGAACTCTTCCACCATCTGAGAGAAAATCATTAGCCACAGTAGACTGCGTGCTGAGTCACATCCATAACTCAGGAGCCTTCGTTATAAAGATTTTCTACGTTCTAGTAAAAATACGTTTTATATTCTGAATGATAGTTTGCATAAAACGTTTTATCGATCGGCTCCATATAAATCATTCAGGGCTGGAAAGAAAATAGGTAGATGTACATGTGAAGGAGACATCGGCTGGGGAAATCTTATGATCTTTTATTTATAGGTCAGTTGTGAGATGCCCTAATCCCGGGGTTCTCACGACCCTAAACGATGAATTACTAACAATCCCTATTTTTTTCCTCTCTGCATAGTTTTTCCCTTCTTTCCAATTTAAGGACACCAGTTTGACCTATATTGAAGGTGTTGGGGGAAATGAGGTTTGTAATTACTAATTATTAATTCGATTCTGTTACGTTTAATAGGACTAATTAAGGGTTTTCTATGGGTATTAATTAGGTTTTGATCAATATTGGGGTTTTACGTTTGAAATATTTATGAAGAAGGCACGTTTTCGTCATTTATAGTATCGAGGGTTTTGCTGTTTGTTGTATGACACCAGTTGGGAGGACAAGGGTGTGTGGAGGAGGGTGAAGGTGATGGGAGGAGGGATTTGGGTGGTTGGGGCAGGAGAGAAGGTGATGGGATGGTAGGTGAGGGAAATTTTAAAAGATTAGGAGAGGCTTTGGTGATTGTGGAGCGTTCTTTGCGGGTGGAGCGGATTTTGAAATGAAGGGCAAGGGGGAAAAAAGATGAAAGTCATTGGTGGTCGATTTTGAGGTATCAGCGCTATCTAAGGGCCATGAAGGAGTATATCATCTGGTAGAACAATAAGGGGGAAAAGATGTCACTTTTTTGTCGATTCGGAGATATTAGAGCTATCTAGAGGCTATGAAGGAGTACTATCATCTGGTAGAACAACAAGGGGGGAAAAGATGCCTTTTTTTTTTCGATTTTGAGACATTACAGCTATCTAGAGGCTATGAAGGAGTACTATCATCTGGTAGAACAACAAGGGGGAAAGAGATGAAAGTCACTTTTTCGTCGATTTTGAGATATCAGCGCTATCTAAGGGCCATGAAGGAGTATATCATCTGGTAGAACAACAAGGGGGGAAAAGATGCCTTTTTTTTTTTCGATTTTGAGACATTACAGCTATCTAGAGGCTATGAAGGAGTACTATCATCTGGTAGAACAACAAGGGGAAAAAAGATGAAAGTCAATTTTTCGTCGATTTTGAGATATCAGCGCTATTTAAGGGCCATGAAGGAGTATATCATCTGGTAGAACAACAAGGAGGGAAAAGATGCCACTTTTTTTCGATTTTGAGACATTACTGCTATCTAGAGGCTATGAGGGAGTACTATCATCTGGTAGAACAACACAGGAAAAAAGATGAAAGTCACTTTTTCGTCGATTTTGAGATATCAGTGCTATCTAAGGGCCCTGAAGGAGTATATCATCTGGTAGAACAACAAGAGGGAGATGAAAGTTACTTTTTCGTCGATCTTGAGATATCAGCGCCACCAGAGGCTATGAAGGAGTATATCATCTGGTAAAACAACAAGGGGGAAAAAGATGAGAATCATCCGAAATGTGCATCAAAAGATTAGGGGTAAGAGGGAAAATTGATGAATGTTAAAAGCATAACAAAATGATATTACAAAAAATACTATGTAATAGAAATCAAACTTTGTTTTTCATTTTTCTAGAAAACACTTTTTTGTCACTTTCATCGTTTTTCCCCCTTACCCTTCGAATGGATGAGGACCTCAGTGTGGTCTTAATAAATTTAGATTGACGAAATCGACAGGTAATCAAAACGTCAAATATAAAATATTTTTATTTTGATATAAATCTTTTATGATGAATGAGGATTTTAAATAAGATAAAAGAGGAGACAAAAAAGCTTTATTACTGATTGGTGTATTTCACATGCAAGTCAACGGGGAGGCCGGAAACATAATTAAATATGCGAGCTGCGTGTCTTTGAGGACATGTATGCATGATAACAGGTCAAAATACCGACGTCGAAAAGCTTAGAAGTTCTATGTTCCATTTTAATTAATTAAATTGAAACCGTACGTTAGTATATTTCACTACTAATGGCTTAAGCTCGTTCTTCAATAAATGATAGCTTTTCCGACGAAAAAAATTATCGATCCGACCAATTTGGACCTAATAATTATTCCAGAAGTCCGATGGATAATAAATTCATGCAATCGCGTTTGCCATAATCATCAATGATTCACTTGATCTCTATATTAGTCAATTTTCAGACAATCATTTTGAAATGTATAGATAGAGTCATCTAGAGCGATTATTTGACGAAAACGTATCATTGATTTCTAGGTCAACTTTGGTCAATATTGGAAAAAGTTCGATTTTTATGATTACTAGAAATTTTAAAAAAAATTCTTGATGTGGAGGATTTTAGGGCCTTAAGTATGATAAAATCCTTAATTGTTAAAAAAATAGTCCAGTCAATCTAATCCTGGGGGTGAAGGTATTTTTTTATCTACGGAAATGTGTAGGGGTAGGTCTCCTGATTAATCACAAAAAAGTAGCCTTCCGCAACCCGTAGGGAAAAGTGTCTAGAGCGTTTTTAAGGTGATTTTTTTCGTTTTTTCTGCAATATCTCGAAAACCGTTAGTCCTAGGCGAAATAATTTTTTGTACAAAATTAAAGATAATTAAATTTTCTATAATTTTAAACTTATTTAATTTTTTTGTAGGACCAAACGTTTCTGAGCTAAGAGGTCGCAAAAAACCGGGGTTTCTATTTTGACAGAAGACGTCATCTAATCAAAAAAGTGAACTTTGTAAAAGTTGCAGAGAATTCAATTACTTACCTATGAAAAACAACTCTCAAAAAGAAATTAACGATGAAAAGGCAGAGGTGGGTAAAATTCAAAAACATTTCATTCAAAAATTGAAATTTCAAAAAATTTTATAAAAAGAAAATTAAAGCCTATACAATTTGCTGCAAATTTGGTTCTATAAGATTTTTTGGAAGACCAACCGCTCCTGAGCTACGAGGCGACAAAAAAGCGGGATTTTCGAGTTTCTTCTATAAGAAAGGTCAGATTTTAGATCGTTAATTGCTTCTCGATAGTTGATTTTTAATGGAAAGTGAATTCTCTACGACGTTTACTTAGTACAATTTTTTGATAGGATATCCCCTTCCTTGATCTTTTCCGACTTTTCTAAAATCTAACTTTTTAGTTAGTTTTTATAGGTAGGTAGGAAAAACTCGAAAATCCCTCTTTTTTGTCGCCTCGTAGCTCAGGAACGGTTGGTCTTACAAAAAATCTTATTAAATCAAATTTGCAGAAAATTGTATTGGCTATAATTTTGATTTTATAAAAATTTTTGAATGAAATTTTTTTAAATTTACCCCCACCTCTGCCTATTGATCGTTAATTGCTTTTTGAGAGTTATTTTTTAAAGTTAATTAAATTCTCTACATCTTTTATTAAGCACTATTAGATGACGTCCTCTGTCCTTTAGAGGTCAAAATAGAAACCGCGGTTTTTTTGCGACCTCGTAGCTCAGAAACGTTTAGTCCTACGAAAAAATCATATAAGCTCAAAATTATAGAAAATTTAATTACCTTTAATTGTGTAATAAAAATTATTTCACCTAGGACTAACGGTTTTCGAGATATTGGTGAACAAAAGAAAAAAATTACCTTAAAAACGCTCTAGACGCCAAAGCGAACGGGTTTCGGTAGGGAACTTTTTTATGGTTAATTAGGGGACCTACCCCTACACATTTCTGTAGAAAATCCTTTTACTAACCCTTTTCGGGCTTACATTGACTGGACTAAAAAATTGTCGACTTAGATTGAATTTTTTTCTTATTTAGTAGGTAAAACTATTTTTTTTTTATTCTTCAGAGATGAAAGTGATGTCAAAAAGCAATTTCCCTTTGGAACAAGATTTCCCTTGAATGATCCACGTGGGGTGCCTTTGGGACAGCGAACTCCCTCGTTGGTTATGAAACGTTTTCATTTCCTGCTTCCACCAAATGTTGATCCAAGTTAGCCCTTTGATGTCTTCCAGTAACGCTCAGTCACAGCTTCGTTCTAAGCACCTTAATGACTTAAGTAAATTAAACTTCAAAAAGTCAAGGAAAAAAGACGATTTTTTAATTTAAAGTTCAGCCTCGGAACAGAGGGAAAATCTGAATTTCTTTTTTGTGATAGTTAGGCTCGTTGTCGCAGAAAAAAGAAGCCTGAAGGGGCTTAAAGATTATTTGCCTTCCGTCTCAGGAGAACTTGAACAAGCAACGTTTATTCAACTAAGAAACGCCCATTTTTCCTCCATATAAAAACACATTTAAAAAAAATGAAACTGGGTTTTTAAATTAAAACTTTTTTTTTCACTAAAAACACGTTTTCTCACATAAAACCGTAAATATCTCAAGTTCCCTTAATAGTTTCAGATTTCTGGTGCCAGATTTGGAATCAGCGTTAAATTTTACATTAGAAATGATGGTTTTTAACCATTTATTATAACCAGAAAGCCCTAAACAAAATTTAACCAAAACTACTATAGATTTCCAGTTTATGTATAAACTTCATCCTTTAAAGACCTTTTTAACCATGAAAGAAGTTTTTCATGAAAAGGCTTTGTGACTATCATTAATGGTTAAAAAATAACATTTCTAATGTAAAATTTAATGCTGATTCCAAATCTGGTATCGGAAATTTGAAATTATTAAAGGAATTTGAGATATTTACGGTTTTATATGAGAAAACGAGTTTTTAGTGAAAAATGCTTAGTTTATTATGCCATTTAACCCAATTTTTTTGACTATGTACGTCGAACCAACCTGTATAATTTATGTAGGATAAAAAAAAACGTAATAATAAACCAACCCATTTATTTACTTTTTTTTTACATTGGATAATGAATCAAATATTTTTATAATATACACTTATATTTTAAACATTATTATTACATGAAAAGTTAAAAAACAGAACATGTATATGATTTTTTTTTTCTTTTTTTGGTCTTTTAAAACGGTTTCCGATCAACAATCAAATATGGTTTTTTTTTCCCCCGCGAACGGGAAAAACGTCGAGTGAAATCTGAGTTGAAGCTTCGATCATGTCAACGAGCACAATTTTACAATTCGTGGGGCGAGGGGGGAGGGGCAATGAAATCCTAAAGCGGAAATTTCGAACCGGAGGCGGCGAAAAAACGTTGACGAGTGACAAAAAAATGTTCAATCCTCAGCAAATAAAAGGTTGAGTTGAAATATATAAAATTTATTTTTTTTATATTTTTATCCTCCTCGATATTATCCGCTTTAGATTTCATTTTTATACACAAAAAACGTTTTTTTTAAAAATATCAAGACAAAAAACTACTGTCCGTTTAATTTTTAATTACACTTTTTAATTACAATTCCTATGACAATAATGTTCATCAGTCTTCAGAGCAGTAAAAAAACTTTTTAATTTTTTTTTAATCTATATTATTATCCATTATTAATAATAAAAATAATTGCTGCTAGCTTATTTATATACAGGATTGTTATATTTACATAATTTATTCGGACTAGCTGGGCAGGTCTTCTATCTGAAACAAAAAAACAAATTATTTAAGTATCTCTAGATAAAAATTGAATGATTTATAACAATAATTTTATAGGATGAATACAGGAAGTAACTTGTTAGACAAAGAAAGAAAAAATGATTAACCCCTTATTTTTTCCCCAACGTTTCCTCTTATATTTCAATTAAAAAATTGGTTAACACATTAAATGTGGGACGATTTCATAACTGAACTTTTAAATTAATTCTTGGTTTTTAATAATTTTATTTATTAATTTTTTTTTATTTTTTTTTTTTATTTTTTTTTGGTTTTTTAATTTTAAATTAATGTAACTGAAAAAATCCTTGACTGTTTTATCGATATTTATACAGTTGAAATCAATTTTAAAGAACTTTTTAACGGTATTCATTTGTTCGATTTAGTATTTCAAAAAAATTGGGTTAAATGGCATCCTAAACTGAGAAAAAACCAGTTTGCTGGGGCTTCATATCTTAATCCGTCGTGGAGTAATGATTTTTAAAGATTTTTTTCACCAAAAACAAGTTTTTTCACATAAAACCGTTAATATCTCAAGTTCCTTTGGTAATTTCAAATTTCTGGTGCCAGATTTAAAATCAGCGTTAAATTTTAAATTAGAAATGATAGTTTTGAACCATTCATGATGACCACAGATTTATGGAAAAACGACAAAAATTGATTTTTTCACAAAACATGATTTTTTTTTCTTCAAAATGTCGCCAAAAATACATATAAAACGCTAAAGATTTCCTTTTAAACTTTTTTATTTAAAGACCTTTTTTACCAAGAAAGCCTAGCAGTTTAACTTGAGCTTTTTAGCCTGAAACATTAAAAAATGTGATTTTCTAATGTTTGGGCTTTGTGGTCATCATGAATGGTTGAAAACTATTATTTCTAATGTAAAATTTGATGCTGATTCCAAATCTGGCTCCGGAAATTTGAAATTATTAAGGGAACTTGAGATATTGACGGTTTTATGTGAAAAAAGTGTTTTTAGTGATAAAATCATAACTCCAAGACCTTGCAAGTCGAACCATGTATACCGCTGGAAATTTTCTTTAACTTATAAAGGTCGAAAATTATGGTGCATTGAGGGTTTTAAATGTTCAGAACGGACGGCGTTATTTAAAATTGTGTTAAGGTAAAATGAAATAAAAATGACAAAAGCATTGAATTCGGGTAAATTCGTTTTGTAATTAAGTTGTGAGGAGGAAAGTTTCGGTCGGGACTGTGAAAGTGGAAAAGGAAAAGAGAGGGGAAGGCTGATAAAACCGAGAGGCGAAAAGGGAAGTAGGTTTTCGTGATACGAATTCATCCCCCGTCCTTTCTATTAATTAAAACATCAAAACTCAGAAATCATTGTCATAACTCCCGTCGGCAGATCCAGGAAACACCAATTTGTTGTTTTTAATTGCTCTTTTATGCTCGGAACCGTTTTTTTATGTCCTAAACAATTTTTTTTAGGTTAAAGAAAATGTCTAAAAATAGGACATCATTAAAAAAAATTAAATTACTTTTCCTGTCGTCTTTATTTTCGAGCGTTCTCCATCTAACGCGTGAGTCGTTAGTCTCAGAATTTCTTGAGGTCGTGACCGGTTTTTTGTCATTTCAAGGAAGAGAGAACATGCATGATGGAATAAGGATCCCTTTCTTTTTAAAAACAGAAAAAGTCTTTGGAAAAAATAATAAAATTCAAAAAAGATTCAAGATTCTTTATATTTGAGGAACTCATCTTTTGATTGATCAAACATAAATTGGGGACTAAAACCAATTTTTCTGTATCAAAAGATCATAAAGAACCTCAAAAGTTACTTGTACATGTAGAAATTAAATTGAAAATTTTTTTTATAAATAAATGATTTTTAGGAAAAGTAAACGTTACGGATTTATCGATCAGGCCAGATTCAATATTCAGAAATATTTGTTCTGTAATTTTCAAAAAAATACGTTTGTTGACCCACATTCATACATTATGTATCATACAGAGTTTAATTTCTCGAAACTTTGTTTGAAAATTCTGGGTAATTGGGTTGAAATCAATGAAATCGAATTTTTTGTGTATATTGTCTGCTTAATATAATGTGCAGAACATTTGAAATCTTTCTAAAAGGTTTATAATCTGTCTAAAAAGGTGTGTTTTTTGTCAAAAAGGGTCAAAGTCTGGCTGAAAAGTTGAAAAGTGAAGTAGTTAAAAAAGGGTCAAAATCTGGCTTAAAAGGGTTTATCTGGGTCAAAATGAGGCTGAAATGAGTCTTGTCCTGTCGAAAAAGGGTCGAAAAATGGCTCAAAAGGGTCTTGTCAAAATGGGTCAAAATGAGGCTGAAAAGGGTCTTATCTTGTCAAAATAAGGCTGGAAAGGGTCTTATCTTGTCATAAAGAGGCTGGAAAGGGTCTTATCTTGTCAAAATAAGGCTGGAAAGGGTCTTATCTTGTCAAAATGAGGCTGGAAAGGGTCTTATCTTGTCAAAATGAGACTGGAAAGGGTCTTATCTTGTCAAAATAAGGCTGGAAAGGGTCTTATCTTGTCAAAATGAGGCTGGAAAGGGTCTTATCTTGTCAAAATGAGACTGGAAAGGGTCTTATCTTGGCAAAATAAGGCTGGAAAGGGTCTTATCTTGTCAAAATGAGGCTGGAAAGTTTCTTATCTTGTCAAAATAAGGCTGGAAAGGGTCTTATCTTGTCAAAATGAGGCTGGAAAGGGTCTTATCTTGTCAAAATAAGGCTGGAAAGGGTCTTATCTTGTCAAAATGAGGCTGGAAAGGGTCTTATCTTGTCAAAATGAGACTGGAAAGGGTCTTATCTTGTCAAAATAAGGCTGGAAAGGGTCTTATCTTGTCAAAATGAGGCTAGAAAGGGTCTTATCTTGTCAAAATGAGACTGGAAAGGGTCTTATCTTGTCAAAATAAAGCTGGAAAGGGTCTTATCTTGTCGAAGAAGGGCCAAAATCCTTCTGAAAATGGTCCTTCTTGTCAAAAAATATTCAAATTCTTATGAAAAGGAATTTTTTCTATCCACACAGTTTTTTTTTTTACATTTGCGTCCAATTTTTGATTGCATATCCACAGATGTTCAAATTGAGGATTAAAATTGTCTTTTCTTGTAGAAAAGGGTTCAAAATCAGGCTGAAAAAGGTCTATCTAAGAAAAATCCGGCTGAAAAGGGTCTTATCCTGTCGAAAAAGGGACAAAAACTGTCCGAAAAGGGTCATGTCTTGTCGGATTGGATTTTTCTTATACAAAGGCTCAAAATTTGAATGGAAATGGCCTTTCTTATCAAAAAAAAATATAGAAATTTGGCCTCAAAAAGGACTTTTTATATCCAAAAAGGTTCAAAATGTGGCTAAAAAGGGTCTTTTATTAAAAAAAAAGTTTAAAATCAGGCTGAAAAGGGTCTTTTCCTTTAGTGAAAGGTCAAAATCCAGCTGGAAATGGTCTTTCATGTCAAAAAAATAATTTTTACCACAAATTGAAAATTTTTGAATTTTTTTTCCCCATAGCTCAAAAATCGCCAGGTAATTTTCAGGAACTTCTCGAACTTTAAGACAGAATTTGCATAAATGAATATAAAAAACAAGATAAGCCGAGTAAAATGAATAGTTTTGAATATTCATGACGAGGGACTTCCCCCAAACGAAAGATAAAAGTGAAAAGCGTTGAAGCTTCCCCATTTTACAGCGAAAAATATGATTTGTGATCATTGATCATCCAATTCTAAAACCGTGCAGTTATCAAAATCGAATGTGTATTATTCCCAATTTTAAACAATGTTTTCCGCATTCAGGTACGATTTAAACACAAAGACTAATATTCCATTCAACTGGAAAGTTTAAAATTCTGTAATAACGCTCAGGATTGTTAATATTTTATTAGAAAATGTCTAAAAAAAACCTTCGTTTATTTATTATCCATTTAATTTTCACAATACTAATTTATTAAACTTTATTTTTGTCAACATTTTTTATTTATTGATTTTAGCAAGGTAATTTATTTTTAAATTTCTCAAAAAGAAAGAATTATTGTATTATTGTCGAAACCATGGTCTTTATTGGACATTAGTGAGGTGAGGTTCTAGGAGGTGATGGGTGAGTGGTGGGAGTTGATGAAAAGTGGGAGGGTAGGGGAGGTGATGGGAGAGTTTTGGGAGATGGTAAAATGTTGGGGTACACTTTATGACTTTGATCCTAAGTTGGTGAGGTTGAGGTGAAAGAATGTCGGTAGGAGAGGTGATGGGAGAGTGGTGGGAGTTGACGAAAAGTGGGAGGGTAGGGGAGGTGATGGGAGAGTTTTGGGAGATGGTAAAATGTTGGGGTACCCTTTATGACCTTGTTCCTAGGTTGGTGAGGGTGAGATGAGGTTCCAGGAAGGTGGGGGAGGTGATGGGAGAGTGGTGGGAGTTGATGAAAATTGGGAAAGTAGGGGAGGTGGAGTTTTGAGAGATGGTAAAATGTTGGGGTTTCCTTTATGACCTTTTATTGTTCCTAAGTTGGTGAGGGTGAGGTGAGGGAATGTCGGTAGGGGAGGTGATGGGAGATTTTTTATTCGTTTATCATAAATTATTGAGACTTAAAGATTCCTCTGACGCTTTTCTTGCTCAAAAATGACGGTTTAGCGGTTTTTTACGAACTTCCATGGGGTGAAAAGTGGAGGGAGGAAAACCTTGTCACGGAATATTCTCGGAAGGTGTTTGGGGAGAACGACACGGCTCAATCCATGTTTGAAGTTGTTTGAAACAACATTGTAAGTAGACGAGGGGGTGCATATTTAATTCGACAGGTGGAGAGGAGTGTGTATATGGTAGGCTCGATGAATTTTTTATAAATTCTACACCGTCAAAACAATAGCGTCATAAACGTAAACGATCTAAAAATTTAACAATGGATTCTTCAAATTTCAAAACCACGAAAAGCGTGTAGGTGTTTTATTCGATTGTTTACACTTTTTTGTAAAACAAACTTCCTAATTCAATAGTTTTTGAAAAGTCCATACTCAGCATTTTTGTTATAAAATGAAATAAATTTTTAAAAATTACTTTTTATGTAAATAATCAGATTAAAAATGTTGATGTAGTTCATTTAAAAATTTTAATCAGAGGCGCATATAGTGCAGTATAAGACAGGGAGATTGAAATGTTCGAATAATGGCTATAGTTGGTCTTAAATGTAGAACAATTACACCGGAATGTGCAATTTCGTCGAATGGGGGTTAAATTCTATAACTATGGGAGCCGATATTGGCCGTTTCCTTCCTTCTGCGGTCCTCGGTGAGTGTCGTAAGGGCCGACACATGGTAGGCGGGGTGGGGTGGGGGGATTTGACGATGGGGCGGCATGAGGGGGGGTTCGGACCACCCACTACCCCTCCCCCCCCACTCCCTTCACCCCAAAGGACAAAAGGCGAGACTCCTTCATACACGCCAACAGAATGCAATAACCCACTTTAGGTTATAGTGTGGCCTCGTCTTTACAGCGAACCATTTTCCCGAAATTGCCAGGCTTAATATAAAAGAATATAAAGTGTTTTTTTATTATTAAAAACAAATTCTAAAACATTTCTGAGATGATGGAAAAAATTAAAAGTAGAAAACAAATGAAGGGCCAGGGGGAAAAAAGATGAAAGTGACCACAAAGTGATTTCGAGAAAAATGAAAAATTTGGATTTCCAATAGTAGTTCTAATAGTAGTAGTTAGTGTTAGTTCTAATAGTAGTAGTTCTAATAATAGTAGTTCCAGTAATAGTAGTTCTAATAGTAGTAGTTAGTGTTATTTCTAATATTATTAGTTCTAATAATAGTAGTTCTAATAGTAGTAGTTTAAAATAGTAATGTAATAGTTAGTAGTTCTAATAGTAGTAGCTCTAATAGTAGTAGTTCTAATAGTAGTAGCTCTAATAGTAGTAGTTCTAATAGTAGTAGTTCTAATAGTAGTAGTTCTAATAGTAGTAGTTAGTGTTAGTTCTAATAGTAGTAGTTCTAATAGTAGTAGTTCTAATAGTACTAGTTCTAATAGTAGTATTTCTAATAGTAGTAGTTCTAATAGTAGTAGTTCTAATAGTAGTAGTTCTAATAGTAGTAGTTCTAATAGTAGTAGTTCTAATAGTAGTAGTTCTAATAGTAGTAGTTCCAATAGTAGTAGTTCCAATAGTAGTAGTTCCAATAGTAGTAGTTCTAATAGTAGTAGTTCTAATAGTAGTAGTTCTAATAGTAGTAGTTAGTTCTAATAGTAGTAGTTCCAATAGTAGTAGTTCTAATAGTAGTAGTTCCAATAGTAGTAGTTCTAATAGTAGTAGTTCTAATAGTAGTAGTTCCAATAGTAGTAGTTCCAATAGTAGTAGTTCTAATAGTAGTAGTTCCAATAGTAGTAGTTCCAATAGTAGTAGTTCCAATAGTAGTAGTTCCAATAGTAGTAGTTCCAATAGTAGTAGTTCCAATAGTAGTAGTTCCAATAGTAGTAGTTCCAATAGTAGTAGTTCCAATAGTAGTAGTTCCAATAGTAGTAGTTCCAATAGTAGTAGTTCCAATAGTACTAGTTCTAATAGTACTAGTTCCAATAGTAGTAGCTCACTACTACTAGTAGTTCTAATAGTAGTAGCTCTAATAGTAGTAGCTCTAATAGTAGTAGTTCTAATAGTAGTAGTTCTAATAATAGTAGTTCTAATAGTAGTAGTTAGTGTTAGTTCTAATAGTATTTTCCCCCTGGCCACGAATCTTTTCATGCACATTTCAGACTATTCTCATCTTTTTTTCCCCTTGTTCTTCAACCAGATGATGGTACTTCTTCACTCTAGATATAGAAAATATCCCAAAATCGACGAAAAATTAACTTTCATTTTTTTCCCCCCTTCAAATAATCAAAACAACAATTAATGCTATTTTGTCCACCTTACAAAAATTCATACATTCTTCAATTTTTGACCCAAAAACTTGCCAGAAATGTCATTTTAAATATTATAGTTAGTTGAATCTTTTGAGTTATTTTATCTCTAAAACGCGATTTTAAGGTAAAAATGATCCATCAATAATAAGAAGATTATACAAAGGAAAGGGATGGAAACAATATTCATAATCCGGATATTACTTTTCTCAAGAATTTGTGATGAAACCAATAACTCCGCCTTTCAATTTAACACCCAATTAATTATTCACTTTTGAGGATTCTTATAAAAAGCAATCAGTGAAACAAATTTTTCATAGCGAATTTAAAAATACGCCTTTATAGGCTGTAACTTAAAGCCTTGGCCTAGATTTTTAAAATTTAAAGTCAACATTGACGCAAAAATTCCAAGAAAAATAAAACTTCGATTCATAAATCTTTACCTAACGGCAAACAAAAATAAATAATTTTTATCAATTTTATAATCGTCCATATTTTGATGAATTGGCGAAAGAATTCATATATTGCATTGCAATGATAAAATATATAGGTGAGGAAAAAATGAAGGTAAAAAAATGTATCCAACTGTGAAAAATAGCGGTGTGGCGTTTACAAATTCATTCTCCCTCACATATTTTTTCTGGAATTTCGATCTCAGATATTCTTTTTATTTGTTTATATAAAAAGCATGAACTTTTTTATTCTTGTTTTTTTATTATAACACCGAGGATATTGATTTCTCGATGGGGAAATGAATCAAAAGGGTGCTCGATATTTCCACAATTGGTGATTTGGAGGTGCGAACATGAGAGTTGGGCAGTTTAGGAATACTCGAGTGCAGTATGTGAAGATCAAAGGGGGTCGAAAAGTCCTCATAAAATGAATAAAGGTCTAGGGCTTTGGAAATCAAGTTATTTTTAATTTTGGCCTTTTTCATCTTCCAATTATGAGGCAGAAACGATTTTCCTCTTGTTCGATAAATTAAAAAGGTGTAACCGGATCTCAGCACAGTGGACAATATGAGGTAACGATTTGTTAAACATGAAGACCTGCATAATCAATAACAGATGGGTCATTTTGAAAGGAGAATTATGTCATTTGAGATTTTCCTGATTAACGAAAAAAGTCCCAAACTGAAAACCGTGCGGTTCGGCCTCAAGATCGGTTTAAAGGCAAGTTTTTTTTTTTTTTTTTTTTTTTTTTTTTTCCCGCAATATCTCGAAAACCATAGGTCGTAGGCTAAAAAACATTAAGCACAAAATTAAAGGTTTTTTGATTTTCTACAATTTTTAACTTAACAAATTTTTTGTGGGACTAAACGTATCTGAGCTACGAGGCGACAAAAAAACGAGATTTTTAATTTTGACCTTTGAAGGAGGGAAGACTTCATCCAATCAAAAAAGTTTATTTAGTAAAAGTTGTAGAGAATTCTATTACCTTTTAAAATTATTTCTTAAAAAGCAATTAACAAAAAAAAAGAATTTTTTTTTCTGAGTAAACTTGATTGTACAGCATAAAAAATTATAATAAAGGAATATTCGAGCTAGGATGGCTCAAAGGTATCCCAATTAAATTCATTAGTCTGTATAGTCTTTTGAGTTGAAAAGAGGGAGAAATGAGAAAAATACTTGAGATTTTTATTCTTTCGTATTCCATGGTTTTCTATACAGCCTTTGTTAATATTTTATCCACGAGGCTCAAGCGGCACTAAAATAATTTCCACTTATCAATTGTGGCAGACTAACGGCCTCCCGCCTTAATAATGTAATGGCGGGAAGAGTTTTTTCTTTTTCTACTTCCTTTTATGTGGGATTTACACCTTTAGGACGTGGAATAATTCAGGCGGCAGGATAAATCTTGGTGGAGTCAAGTCGGGCCTTCTTCGATATACAGTCCACTAATTTCGTTTTTCTTCCGACTTTTCTGTCCCGTTGTAAATTTGATTTATCATCTCAATGTTTTCAATTTTCTCTTCCTCCGATTAAATTGAGCGTCGCCGATGGAGGGGACAGAATGGGGAAAACACGAAACCAATTCAACGAAAAAGGGGACTATGTCACGGTGGGAAATCAAGATTCGAAAAAAAAAAAAAATCAAGATTTCGAAATCAAGATTTTAGGAGGGGTCTAGGGGACCCTGTATGGTTATAGAGTTGGTTTAAAAGGTAATTGAATTCTCTACAACTTTTAATAAATATACTTTTTCGATTAGATGAAGTCTTCCCTTCTTTTTTCTGAGTTTTCTAAAATCTGACTTTTTCCATATTTGAAAATCGAAAACTTCGCTTTTTTGTCGCCTCGTAGCTCAGAGACGTTTGGCCCTACAAAAAATCGTAATAGATCAAATTTGTAGCAAATTTAATAAGCTAAAATTTTATAAAATTTGAATTTTTAAATGAAATTTTTTTAAAATTCCCCCACCCCTTCCTATTGATTGTTACTTGCTTTATGAAAGTCGTTTTGAAAAGGCGATTGAATTCTCTTCATCTTTTACTAAATAAGCTTTTTGATTAGATGAAGTCTTGCCTCCTTCAGAGGTCAAAATTGAAAAACTTTGTCGCTTCGTAGCTCAGATAATTTTGGTCCTACAAAAAATTTATTTAAGTAAAAATTGTAGAAAATTTAATAAGCTTTAATTTTGTCTTCATGTTGTTTTTGCCTACGAACTACGGTTTTCGAGATATTAGCGAAAAACCGAAAAAAATCTTCTTTATACAGTTTAGTTTGGGACTTTTTTTGGTTAATCAGGGCACTAACTACTACACATTCCGTGCACATTTTTTCATCTATTTGCCCTGTAGATAGACATAAATAGATATTGTATGATTCCTGATTATACATGAAGGTTTTACATTCTTCAATTATTGTATAGGAAGCTATAAAAAGATTTTAGATAAAAATCATGATTGTATCACTTTTTTCTCTCTCCTGCATATACGTAGGGTGTATTTTAATTGTGTAAAGGATAAAGGGGCTTCACCCTCTAATTTGGTTTTACCCTGAAATTAAATTGGCCCGATAAGGCGGTTAAGTTCATTAACTCAGGGAAAAGGGGGGAAAAAAAAATTTCCTTCGCATCGACAATCCGAGTCGCGTGTTTAGCGCTGATAAGATTGAGGAATCAATAATAAAGGCCTATGAAAGTTTTTATTCAAATAACCTTTGGATAAAATTCTTCCTTTACCATGAAAAAATAATCTTGAGTTTTTCTGAATTTTTTTGTCAGACTGATAGCTTGTCGAAAAAGAGGCTTCTATTGGAAATCTTTATATATCAAGTGGCTGATAATCTGGGAAGGAAAGTATCCTGCCACTTGGCACTCGCCCTTGTTTATGCCCTCCCTATCCTCGGAATCCTGATATCGAACGTTTGAATTTATTGCCGGAACCCGACCGATTAGGGCCTTAATTCAAAATCGATGCTAAAAGGGACTAATAGGATAAAATACTGCTGTTTTCAGGTGTGGAAATTAACAAACATACAAAATCTGTGATTTATTTGACAATTTTTTGCGGTTCAATTCATATGATCGGATACTTTGAAGAAAGTCTGAGTCATGAGCATTAGAGCGAAACTTCCCTCTTCCCAAGCGAACCGAAACCAAATGCGAACAATTTCAAAACACTGACTCAGCTCGTTCTATTCCTTAACTACCCATTGTATCGAACTTCTAGATTCCTTCAAAAAAATTCTTCATCTGAGTGTAATCGTGTCAGGAGGCAATAAACAGCATGAAACAGTTCTCTTTTATGTAAAAGGCAGATAAGTGCTAAAGGATTGAGATATAAAAGGGAGTGAAACAAAAGGGAAGCCGGGTTTCTCGAATCGGCCATCGTTTGCATTAACGTCCTCATTAACGAAGAAGGGAATAAAATATGAAGGATACCCCAAGAAAAAGGGTTAACTACGCCCGAAAGAAAAGCCTAATTAGGAGAGCTTTGTAACGGCGACGGATCGTTAATCACCCTTCTCGCCTTTCTCGGTCAAACTATTCAACTAGAAAATATTAAACAAATAATTTAAAGTAAGAAAAGCACAAGAATTTTACAATTCGAAGAAGATTGTAAAAATCCTTCAAGCGTCACAATGCTTGTCTCTGCCATCGACCTTTGTAGCGCTTCACCTAATTTTGACCCTTTTGGACAGGTTTTTAAACTTTTCGGCCAAAAAAGACCCTTTTCAGCGTAATTTTGACCCTTATTTACAAGAAAAAAAAACCTTTTTAGCTAGATTTTGACCCTTTTTGACAAGAAAAGACCGGTTTCAGCCAGATTTTTACACTTTTTGGCCAAAAAGACCCTTTTCAGCGTAATTTTGAACCTTATTGACAAGAAAACAAACCTTTTCAGCTAGATTTTAACCCTTTTTGACAAGAAAAGACCCTTTTCAGACAGATTTTGACCCCTTATGAAAAGAAAAGATCCTTTTCAGACAGATTTTGACCCCTTATGACAAGAAAAGACCCTTTTCAGACGGATTTTTACCCCTTGTGACAAGAAAAGACCCTTTTCAGACAGGTTTTTACACTTTTCGGCCAAAAAAAGACCCTTTTCAGCGTAATTTTGACCCTTATTGACAAGAAAAAACCCTTTTCAGCCAGTTTTTGAGCGCTTTTGACAAGAAAAGGCCCTTTTAATCTTAATTTTGACCCTTTTGGATAAGATAAAACCCTATTCAGCCAGATTTTGACCCCTTATGACAAGAAAAGACCCTTTTCAGACAGATTTTGACCCCTTGTGACAATAAAAGACCCATTTCAGACAGATTTTTACACTTTTTGGCCAAAAAAGAGACCCTTTTCAGCGTAATTTTAGCCCTTATTGGAAAGAAAAAACCTTTTCAGCTAGATTTTGACCCTTTATGACAAGAAAAGATCCTTTTCAGACAGATTTTGACCCCTTATGAAAAGAAAAGATCCTTTTCAGACAGATTTTGACCCCTTGTGACAAGAAAATACCCTTTTCAGACAGATTTTTACACTTTTTAGCAAAAAAAGAGACCCTTTTGAGCGTAATTTTGACCCTTATTGACAAGAAAACAAACCTTTTCAGCTGTATTATGACCCTTTTTTTGACAAGAAAAGACACTTTTCAGCCAGATTATGACCCTTTTTGACAAGAAAAAACCCTATTCAGCCAGATTTTGACCCCTTATGACATGAAAAGACCCTTTTCAGACAGATTTTGACCCCTTTTGAAAAGATAAGACCCTTTTCAGACAGATTATGACCCTTTTTGACAAGAAAAGACCCTTTTAAGCTTAATTTTGACCCTTTTGGACAAGAAAAAACCCTATTCAGCCAGATTTTGACCCTTTATGACAAGAAAAGACCCTTTTCTGACAGATTTTTTTGACAGGAAAAAACTTTTTTCCCCCTAATTTTGAACCCTTTACGACTATAAAAGACCATTTTCAGCAAGATTTTGCCCCTTTTTGACAAAAAAATAAAAGACCCTTTTCAGCCACACTCCAAATGTTCAACTATGTGCAGATTACAATTAAAAAGCCTTGTTTACGAAAAATGAAAACTTTCATCTGGTCACCCTAGAAGGGTTTGACCTTTTTACTTTTTGATGAACGTTGTTGGTTTAGCGTTTGCTTGCTTTAGCTGCAGGAACTAAAGATGTTACCCCATACTTCCTTCCGACGAAAAGAAAATCTTTTTTTATCCCAGAAACACAATTTTCAAAACTACTAAGGTTTTTTTTTCTTTTTAGTCACCCAAATTATGATTTTACCCGTACTCCTCACTCATTGTAAATATTGCATGAGGGAAAATAATCTCGGAAAGCACCTTCCGCATTCGTTCCGTTCGAAATCATCTGTGAATTCTGCGGGCGCGAAATGGCTGACGGGGAATGGTGAGGTGGGGTGGGTGGGGGCGGTTTGGGACACGGGGAAGGCAATTTATTGGCAAGGTAAAGGGGGTGGGAAGGAATATCCTCTCTCGTGTGAAAAATGACGACCGTCTTGTAATCAGAGGGGAAAAAATTTCCCATTTCGAACACACGTCGCGAAATTATTCCCCTAGATTTGAATATCATCAAAAATATGAAGGTATTACTTTTTAAAAAAAGTCCATATTTTTTATAAAACTGCCATAATATGTTCTTAAAAAAAATTAATCTTAAAAATGTTAAATAATAATTTAAAGCAATTCAATTTTTTTTTAAATCCGCTAAAATTGGTTTTTTTGACCCACTTTTATCTTTAATTCTCTACGATTCCACAATGAAATGAAATTTTTTAAACTATTATTTTCGGAGATTTTTTTTAGCGCCGAAGTTTATAATCTGCTTTAACCCTTTTGGAAAAAAAGGGGGGTAAAAAAGTTGATAAATAAGACGGGAAAAGCTTCCCGGAATAAGCCCAGGGATTAACTTCAAATTAGATACTAATGCCTTTGTAGGGGTTTCGCCTGAAGAATTTTATAAAAAAAATTTTTGGGTAAACTAATCTATTTCCATAATACGATTTTAACTTTGCGTTTTTAAATTTTATTGAACTGCTTTTTTTGGTGAATCGAACTTTTAATTACAAAACTAAATCTCACTATAATAATATAATAAAATACTTAATAACAAAAAATAGGTAACTACAATAATAGGTAGGGAATGATTAGGGTGACCACATTGTGCGTGATTTCACGCATTTTCAAACACTTTTACGCAACACGCATTATTCTTATGCGTAGAGCCCTTTTTACGCATTCCTGGGAAGATAAAAGTCCAAAGAGAAAATCAAGCAAGATTTTGGACACGTTTTCACGTGAAATGGTATTTTTTGGCCAGATTTTGATCGTTTTCGACAAGAAAGACCCTTTCCTGCCAGATTTTGTACCTTTTTCGACAAGATAAGACCTTTTTCAGACAAATTCCGACCCTTTCTGAACAAAATAGACAATTTATAGATGGATGTTGACCCTTATTGACAAGAAAAGAACCTTTTTAGACAGATTTTGACACTTTTTTGCAAAAAAAAAAAAAAGTCCCTTTTAGCATAATTTTGAGTTGTTTTCGACAAGAAAAAACCCTTTTCAGCCAGACTTTTACCCCTTTTGACAAGAAAAGACCGCTCACTGGCTGATTTTGACCCTTTTTGACAAGATAAAACCCTTTTCACCCAAATTTCGAACCCTTTTCGATTAGAAAAGACCCTTTTCAGCCAGATTTTGACCCTATTTGACAAGACAATACCATTTTCAGCATAATTTTGAACCTTTTTTTTTAAAAAAAAAAGAAAAAACCATTTTCAGCCACACTTGGCCCCTTTTTGGCAATAAAAGACCCTTTTCAGCCAGATTTTGACCCTTTTTGACAATAAAAGATTCTTTACTGGCTGATTTTGACCCTTTTTGACAAGTAAAAACCCTTTTCACCCTAATTTCGAACCCTTTTCGATTAGAAAAGACCCTTTTCAGCCAAATTTTTACCCTTTTTTAAAAAAAAGACCCTTTTCAGCCAAAATTTGACCCCTTATGACAAAATAAGACCCTTTTCAGCCACACTTGAAATGTTCCAAAATGACTAAGTGCAAATTAGAATTGAAAAGCCTTGGTGTACACAAAATGAGAACTTTCATCAGGTCATCTTAGGAATGATGTTTTCTAAATGTGCAACTCCTGACAAATAAAATTTTTTTTTTTCGTTACTCACATGAAAATCTAATCAATGAAATTGTAATGAAAAATACAATTTTTTTTTAACGAGTTGTTGAGCATCAAGTCTATAAGAATTCATTGGTTTTTGGTCATATTTTTGTGCTCAAACGATTTCTGAAGCTGAAAAAAAAAAGCGTTGCCTGTGAAGTTTATATGAATTTAAAGCTTTTGAGGGGAACATCGGCCGCAAATTACAGAATAAATAGGAGGGGTCGTGGATGGGGTTTGGGGTTCGACTTTGGGTGTAGTAAACTCAGTTCCCTCGCCTTTCTCTTCCGAAGTTCTAACACCTCGTTAATCTTCCGGAGTAATGAACATTTAATTTGAACCTGTATGAACTCGTGAAGTTTTTTTTTCTTCCTTCCCGTTTCCTCCAGGCAGGGGGGTTGATATAAATTGAAATCCGTCTCTAATCCGGGACGATGGAAAAATTGAGAAATAAAAGCGAGGGGTCGAGCGTAGGGGAGAGGAAAAAAAAGTTGAGGGAAGTCTAAACGATGAAGACAAATGATGGGTCGAACGTCAAAAAAATGCCCGTTGAAAAAAATTCCAGACATAACAAAGAACGCTCAATTCCAATTCAGACTAAACTATTCCTACTTTTAAAATAATTGAAACGTTTGAAACTTTTTATAAAAATCGATTTTTTTAAAAACAACCTCAACAAAAGGATAATCATTCCTAGTTTAATTTTGCTAGAAAATTAAAAAAATACCAAGAGAAAAGAATTCTTACTAAAACTAATTGAAAATCTTTGTTTCAATTAACTAAAAACCATTTCATGAAACGAATGACACCTTAAAGTCTTGCAAATTAATTAATTGAAAAAAAAAATTAAAGAAAAGTGCTGGAGGGTGTAGTGCACCACTTCCTGACGACAGGAAGTCCTCAAAAATTAAAACAAAAGATCATGAAATCAGGTTCAGAAAACTTAATTTAAGGGGAAAAACAAAATATTGCAATCCAAAACTTTTTTCCTCCATTTTAGATGACAGTTATGGATTCAGGCTGCAATTACCTATACATTAGTTTGGAACTTTTTTCGATAAATTTTTAATGCCCCAAGGTATAACTGGCTTTAAATATTGGAAAATGGAAACAAAGAAAACTTCTTTTTTCCAGCCTCCATTTTATATCGAATTCTAGGAAAGGTATAAATAACGGATTTTCCCTGGAAATTTTACAACTTCTATATTCTGTTCAGACGAGAAGAGAAAAAAAAAAATCAAAGTTTTAACGATATTTTAAGTTTTTAGAGAAATTCAGTATAAGGAAAGTTTATTTTGAAAGATTTTATTGAAAATTTTCCTTTTGGTCCGCAACACCCTCAAAACAACCTATTTGACTTTGAAAAAATTCCAATTCCCATAACCTAAAACCTCGCCATTTATAGAAAAGTTCGATGAAAATCCTAAATTAAGCTTATTTAGCAACAATCGCTTTTAAAAAATATAGATTTTTGAAGTATAGTAGCCAAAACAAGGGTAAAATTGTGATTAATCACTCTGGGTAGCAATGCAGGTAATTTATTTCACAGGTCGTTACTACGAAGGGGGGTGGGAGTAGGCTATTTATCACGAAGAGAATATTCCTATTATGTAGTGCATAAGGCAAATTAACGAAATGAAAATTTGCTCTTATAAATCACAATAATTAGCACCTATGACAAAATCATGCAAGGATTTAAAATAAAAAAATAAACGTGAATTCGTTATATTGTAAAACTTACATTAATATTTACAATACAAAATAATTTAATTTGATTTTTTAAATTTATTTACATATATAGACAACTTTAAAAATTAATTTTAAGACTTGCATTTGGTTGAAGAGATCATTGAATTTAAAAAAAAAGAAAACTAGAAAACAAAAAAGGAAAAAAAAGCTTGGAGCTTTTGGAAGTCAATGGATCACAAATATCATGGAAAATAAGAACTTTATTGCGAAAACTTGATAGTTTGAGAATAATCTTCTAGATGGCGACATGTGCTATCTATGGATTTCTTATTTAAAAAATTTCCGATATAAAGTAAGATTCCATGGTTGTCTTTAAGTCTTATATAGGAAATAAATTTAGCGCCCGTTTATTTCCCTCTTTGGGATATTCTTTGGCAATGCCTTTTTTAATTACATGAATATACAAATATCACTTTTTCTTAGAGTTAACAATGATTTTTCGGTTATTACAAGTGCGATATGGTAACGAAAAATAAAAAGAGGATGGATGATAGGGGGAACACTGAATACGAACTTTATATTAGACGTCGGTGCCGCAGCCTTCTTGGTATCCTTCGTCCGGTGAGTTTCTTGTGAGGACTCTTTTGAGGGCGTTGACGGGTGGAAGAACGGGGACTCCACGCTGCCAGACGCGAAGAGTTTTGGCGCTTGGGGGCGGTGCGCCTCCGGGGATGGGAAGACCGTAGTCAGCGGGGTAGTCTTCCGCTTGTTCGACGATGGGCGTCCGGTCACATGCGTCCATGCTAGGAGTCCTTCCGAGGTACCCTTCTTCCCAGACGCTGGCCGGATAGAGGCCATCGTTGACCCGGCTATATTCGCCGCTTCCGGGTCTTCCGTCTTCCCGCGTGTCGTTTATAAGGTCCGGATTCGAAATCGGAGCCGCAAACTGGACATTCGAAATTCCGACATAATCGACCGGACTTTCGGGCACCCTTGGAGGCTTCTGGACCGGGTTAGGCTCCTTTCTTTCAACAAAAGTTGAAGTCTCGATGGTCACCGGTGTGGTAGCTTTCTGGCTCACATTCCCGTTCGCAATTTCAAGCTGCCCTGGAGTCTTAGACTCCGAAAACGGCACTCTTCGTAATCTCACAAGAAGCACCAATATCACTAACAGTATAAACAATATTAATATGACAAGTGCAGCACTTAATCCGGCTATTTGTCCACTCCCTAAGCTCGCCATTCCAGCCATTCTGTACGAAACGTGTACTGTGTAGTTCGCTTCTGCGTTTCCTGCACGGTTTTCAGCGATGCAGTAGAAATCTCCGGAATCTGCTTCTTGAGCGTTGGTGACAATTAGGATGCTTTTTTTATCGGACGTACCGTGTTCGATGATGTGAACTCGCTGGTACGAGCTGAATGCGGAATTGTTGAGTAAAAGACGACCGTTCCAGTACCAGCTGATGGTCGCTTCTGGGACGGAAGAAACGCGACAAACGATGGTCGCGTTGTCGCCTGTTGTCGCTTCCACATGACGGCTGTCGAGGCGGATTTCCGGCTTGCAGGCAAAATCTTCCAAATCGAGTTCGGCGAAAGTTCTATGAGCGATTCTATCCGGGCCTCCACTGCACATCGGCGCTATAGGGTACGGAATATTGTTATCCGTCAACCAAATCTTAGCGTCCCTCAAATGACAGTCGCAATACCAAGGATTATCGTGTAACTCGACACCATGAAGCCTCGAAAGGGTCTCGACCGTCCTGGGTCGGATTTCATGAAGCTGATTCCCGTTCAATTTTAAAGCCTCCATCAGCTCGACTCCTTCGAACGCTTTAGGCGATATCGTCTGAAGGGCGCAGTTCGACAGATCTAATTTCACTAATCCGGGTAACGTTTTGAAAGCATGCGATTCTATCTTCTGTATCGGATTTTTGGCCATAATCAAGTCTCTTAAAAACGGGACGTCTTTAAACGTTGCAGACGGAACAGTCGTCAATAAATTATTAGTCAAGTCTAACTCGACGAGATTAGTAAGACCAGTTAACGCTCGGTCGTCTATCTGACCGAGCCGGCAATTTCTCAAATAAAGCTTTTGAAGGTTCAAAAGGCCAGTTCTGACGAAAACCTCGCGTGGCAGTATCTGAAGATTGTTCCCTGACATGTCCAAAACTTGAGTTTCGGAATCCACACCTTCGGGTATCATAATCAAAGCGCGATCCGTGCACTCCACCGTTTGCTTTCCGCCTTTCCATTTGCACATGCAGACAGGAGGGCAGTTCCCTCCTGACATGCTGGCCCTGAACAAGCTGACCAAAAGAACGTAAAATATAATCATTGTTTCATCTGCGTTGATAAATTAAAAAAAATAAATCCCAAAAAAAACCTCACTGCACTCACTTCACCACATTTTTCCCACGCGCAAAAAAAAAAAATTAATTATCCACTAGGAACACTGAAATTTGTCACGAAAAATTTTGAAAACTCGCGCATTTGAACTTATTTTTTTTATGAGTTTGACGTAGGTTTGGGAGAGAGTCGACACTCCGGTCCGCTCGGTAAACGAAGGCAGACTAACCGGGGGTTCGGTTTTTCTTCACCTCGGAGACATCCAACGCCCCAAGCGGATCCATCCGTAAGCCCCCATTCTACCCCACAAATCCGTCCCCGCCATCTCATTGTTCGATCTCTGTCAATTTTTCACGGACAAGTGAGGCCTCCCCAGATCAATGGATCTCCACTTCTTTACACCATTAATTTCAAAAAAAGATCCCTTTGAAGTTTCTCAACTCGCAAATCCTTTGACAAACACAAAAATCTTAATTACAACCAAACCTGAAAGACAAATTAAACAAACACCTTATAAAGAAAAGGATTATTTAAAAAAAAATGTCAATTTCTCACAATTTTCTAATTTATCGAACCCAAGTTCTGAAAAGATATCAATTAAGGCTCATTTCTAATGGCGTTAATTTGAACCAATCAGCAATAAAATTCTCGAGCGCAAAAGACCTTTTACCATTAAAGAGCCCCTTATTCTTTTAATTACATGAAAGGAGGTCGAATTAGTGAAATCGTCAGAATTTCCTTCTGAAAAAATCTCCTTGAGCTTCTTTTCTACCTTTTTCGTTTAATCTAAGTCAAATTTTAACGCTAATTTAATTATACTGTAATTTTATTGTGCTAGGTCGAATAATCCACCCACTGTTGCAAATTATATTGATTACATATTTTATTTAAAAAACAAATGTGAAAAAAAAATGTGGCTTGATGATCGCTAATTTCTTGAACATACCATGGAGTGTCATTCATTTGACTAAATTGGCTTTAGCCGATATATGTAGCTTCAATGTCAATATAAGGTCCAAATTGGATCAATTATCGATACGTTTTTGGTCGAAAGTGGCCATCTTCTTGTCTAAATTAGCTTCAGGATCGCTATTTTCTTGTTGGAAGGATTTTAAAAAGTCATTTTCATGAATAAATTAGCTTGGAGTGTCATTATATCGTTCGAATTGGCTAGGATCGCTACTATAACCCAAAAATAAAGTTTTTCTTTTCTTTCTTAACATATTTTAAGGGAATTTTTCATCAAAAACCTTAAAATCGACATTTTAAGAGCCAATTTTTCGTCAAAAAACTCAAAATTAAAATTTTTAAAGCCCAATTTTCGTCCAAAAACCTCAAAATCAAAGTTTTAAGAGACAATTTTCATCAAAAACCTTAAAATCGACATTTTAAGAGCCAATTTTTCGTCAAAAACCTCCTAATCGACATTTATAAATAACAATTTTCGTCCAAAAACCTCAAAATTAAAGTTTTAACAAACAATTTTCGTCAAAAATTTCAAAATCGAGGTTTCAAGAGCCAAATTTTCGTCAAAAACCTCAAAATCAACATTTGTAAAGCCTAATTTTCGTCCAAAAAAATCAAAGTTCTAAGAGACCTTTTTCGTCAAAAACCTCAAAATTAAAGTTTTAAGAGACATTTTTCGTCAAAAACCTCAAAATCAAGGTTTCAAGAGCAAATTTTCGTCAAAAACCTTAAAATCAACATTTGTTAAGCCCAATTTTCGTCCTAAAACCTCAAAATTAAAGTTTTAAGAGCCTTTTTTCGTCAAAAATGTCAAAATCAAGGTTTTAAGATCCAAAATTTTGTCAAAAACCTCTAAGTCAACTTCAAAGAGTCATTTTTTTTTGTCAAAAAACTCAACATCATGGTTTTAAGAGCCAATTTTTCGTAAAAAGACCAACGAATCAGCGTTTTAAGAGCTATTTATTTTGTCAAAAACCTCAAAATCCATATTTTTGAAACCCCAAATTTTCTTCATAAACCTCAAAATTATCATTCAAAATGAGGCGCAAAGGTTTTCATGTGTTTAAAGGGGGGCGCACTGTGAAAAAGTTTTGGAATCTCTGATCTAGTCTATATTGGCCTAAGGATCGCTACTTTCTCGTTTGTGTGGCTTGGAACGCCATCCTATTTCTAAATTTTCTTCATAATCTTCATTTTCTTTTCCACTTTAGCTTGGAATGTCATTCTATCGTCCAAATTGGCTAAAACAGCAACTTTCTTTTCTATAGTGGCCATTCCATCGTTCAAATTAGCTTTAGGATGGCTATTTATTAGTAACTGTTGCTTGCAATGCCATACTCTGTTCTAAATTGGCTTCATAATCTACATTTTTCTAGTCGACTTTAGCTTGGAATGTCATTCTATCGTCCAAATTGGCTCAGACAGCCACTTTCTTCTCTATAATGGCCATTCTATCGTTCAAATTAGCTTTAGGATGGCTATTTATTTGTAACTGTTGCTTGCAATGCCATACTCTCTTCTAAATTTGCTTCATAATCTACATTTTTCTTGTCGACTTTAGCTTGGAATGTCATTCTATCGTCCAAATTGGCTAAAACAGCCACTTTCTTCTCTATAGTGGCCATTCTATCGTTCAAATTAGCTTTAGGATGGCTATTTATTTGTAACTGTTGCTTGCAATGCCATCCTCTCTTCTAAATTGGCTTCATAATCTACATTTTCTTGTCGACTTTAGCTTGGAATGTCATTCTATCGTCCAAATTGGCTAGGAGAGCCACTTTCTTCTCTATAGTGGCCATTCTATCGTTCAAATTAGCTTTAGGATGGCTATTTATTTGTAACTATGGCTTGGAAATTCATCCTTTCTTCTAAATCCTCTTCAGGATAGCTCCTTCATTGTCGATTGCTTGATTGCTATTGATTGCCTTTATTGCTACATTATTGTCGAATGTGGCTTCTATAGTCTAAATTGGCATTGAAATTGGCGTTCTATTGTCAAAAATGGGTTCATGACGTCGAAAATAATCCTAAAGATAGTAATTTATACGTTTTTATCGTGTTCGAATGAAAGTGAGTCGGTATAAAACATTGGAGTTGGCCTGGTTGTAGAAAGGTCCCTTCCCGATTAGATACATGTTTGGTTTTTTATACATTTCCCTCTAGGTAGGTCTTCGGGAAGGCTCGAGTGCTTTTTACTGCCCTCCCGTCTTTCCAGTCATGCGGTTTACGACTTCCGTCAGACTACAAATGATCACGCGACCGACAAAAAGCGGGCTCCTTTTTGTCTGAGAGGCTGAATAAATCAACCTCTACATCTTCAACTTTTATAAGAATTTAACAAAAAGGTTTAATCCGTCACGTTTTATCTAAAACATTGAAAATCAGACAAGTTATTTTTGCTTTAATGAATTGAAAAAAGAGTACGAGTTCTGGAAAAACGAGAGGCTATTGCCCTGAAGAAAGACGGCACGAAAAACTCGAGTTGACGTCCGTGAAGTCGAAAGATTCGTCGTCCTCTGTCTTCCGTTACCTGTCACGTACAAACCATTTACCATCCACCCAAATAATGGACGGATCTCATCTAATAACCGTACAAATCCAGTACCAGACGTCCCCTCTAGCTTAGGACCCCAACGGAGGCTCGACCGCATTATTGACAACAAAAAACCTCCCTTAGAGTTTTAAATTGTAATTCGCGTTTTCTTTCTTGATTTTATATTGAGGACCATTAGGTAGTTCTAAATCCAAGTTTGTGGTATCCCCCTCCTGTGTTTCGTCCACCATTTTTTAAAAACCGGCCAAATTTGGCACTTTTTTTTCAGTTTTTGAGCTCTAGCGCAAAAACAATGCATTTTAGCGACTTAACCACGAAGTAAAAAACGAAAGATAATTTAATTCTGCGTCTAATGAGCTTTCAAAAGCCAAAATCGGTTTACCCGTTCAGGAGATATCGACGTTTTAATTTTTTTAATACAAGGGCCGGTTTTTGATAAAATTGCAAAATTTTCTGTACATTTATGGCTCTCACAAATGAACGGATGGTCCTAGACAGTCTGTAAAAAATTCTGAGCTAAAAAGCTAAATTTTAAAAAATGTTCCTTAGTTTATAATTACCTTTAAAACGAGACTAATACCAACTGCCTAGGACCATCCGTCCGATATTTCCTGAACGGCTGGACCGATTTTGGATTTTGGAAGCTCATTAGACGCAGAATTTAATAATCTTTCCTTTTTTACTTCGTAATTAAGTCGCTAAAATGCATTGTTTTTGCGCTAGAGATCAAAAACTAAAAAAGGATCAAATTTGGCCGGTTTTTTTAAAATGGACGAAGCACAGGGGGTCCAGCAAACTTGGATTTAGAACTACCTAATACATAGCCCTAAACAATATAAAATCAATAAATCAAACATTGAACCTTTTGCAATTTCAAATACAATTTCAAGAGTAAATTATAATTAAATAAACGTTTTTTAAACAATTTTTTCTTTCTTTTTTTTTCAAGGGTTTAATTGCGCAGGATCGCCCTGGAGACGGCTTAACAGGTCCCCAGGTGGTTGTCCGATGCGAAAATTAGGGCCCCTCGTTTGTTTTTAACCCGGTTCAATTTGAAACGGTTTCGTTCCCTAGCTAAAATTCAGCCCCCTGGTACTAAAAATAGCTTGGGGCTTTAATTTTAAAATCTGGTTTTGAATTCAATAAAAAATACCCAATACCTGATTCGATGACTCTAATTCGTCGGGACGTTTCATGTCCGAAATTAATTTTAGACTTTCGGCTCATTCAGTATTCATTTAGTTAGTTTGAAATTGAGGTCCGAAATTGGATGAAATTTATTTAACGTGGTTTTAGGCGGTTTGGAAGTGTTAAATAGATTGGAAACATGTGCAGTCGATGATTCTACATTGCTATTGAGTGGAAGTTTATTAACTTACCCTTAAAAACGTCATTTTGGGAAGGGTTTGGGGTTTTGGTGGGGAGGTGGTAGGGGATGTAGGGGATAGGGGAGGTGACTGATGGTTTGCTTAGGTGCGGAGGGAGTATTCGGTTGTGGAGAGGTCTCTAGCGCCCCAAATTTTCAAAAAGTATCAGACTATATGGGGTGCCTCCATTATATCACATTTTTCAGTAACCAAGTGATCAATAAACCTGTTCTTCGCCTTCACTAGGCGTTTTATGATATGATATAATTATGATATAATAAAATTGGGACCTGTTTTTTGACGAATTTATAAAGTATCATTATTTTATTTAAAAAAAAAAAAAAAGTTTATAAAAAATGTTCTAACTAGGTTGATAGAATAAAAAAAAACCTGGAAATCCAGGATGATGACCGGTGATTTCACTACTTGAGACCTCTTTTGTTTTTCATCCGGTTTGACCTCGTAAGTCTTTTTAGTAATGACCGAGGACATTTTCTTAAAAGAAAAGAAGATGACTTGGCCATATTGCCGGTCAAGGATCAATTTACAACCGACCTATTTCTTCCTTTGCAAAAAGTGTCCTGCTTCCTCATCTCATGGTGTTGAATTCAAAAACGAAAATTTTTGCAATTTTTTTTTCTATATTAATAATTTAAAATATAAAATGGCTTAGAAAACGAGACAGACTTCCGCTCAAGGTTAAGGAACTTTAAAACGCTGAAAGCGCTAAATTAGACGGGAACGGTGTCGTACATTTTTTTCTTTCTCCATTCATAAATTGGACGAGATAACATTCCATATTCCCACAGGTTAATAACTAGACGGGAGATAAATTTATGTGAAGAGAAGCATGCTCGCGTTTTAGATCATAAAATAAAAAAATTCAAAGGAATCGTGGTTCTGTATATTGCAGAAGAACAAGGAAGTGACCACAATTTTGGTCCTGCTGATAGAGCTTTAGCGAAGAAGTCAACAGTTCTGCAGATTGTAGGCAGAACAACTGTGGCTCTGTCAGAGCTAGAAGAAGAATTTGTCACCTCTTCTATCAGCAGGACCAAAATAGTGGTCACTTCCTTGTTTTTCTTCTACAGCTTACAGAACTACAGAATGAAGAAGAAGAATTTGTCACCTCTTTGGTTTCATTGTTGTTCTACAAATAGAACTGTAGCACAAAGTGACCACAATTTTGTTCTTTTTTTGGCCTGCTGATAGAGGTTTAGCAAAGAAGCAAACTGTTCTGCTGATATTGTAGGCAGAACTACATTTGTCGCCCTGTCAGAGCTAGAAGAACTGGGTAACCACAAAGGCCACATTGTTGTTCTACTAATAAAACTGTAGCAAAACCATAATTTTGTTCTTTTGTTGACCTGATGATAGAACTTTACCAAAGAAGCCAACAGCTCTGCTGATGTAGTAGGCAGAACTACATCTGTCGCCCTGTAAGAATTTGGTCTCCTTGTTACTCTACCAGTAGAACTGTAGCAAAGAAGTGGGCCGTTCTGCAGTTCTAGTTTGCAGAAACAATATTGCCATGTTGTAAACCGCTTTTCCTTGCTATACAAATGTAGGAAAGCTAAATTCGTCATCTACTTAAAGCATCTCGTTTTTAAGAGAAATAGGGAGCTGGGGCGATTTAACTTTTTCTCCGAGCATAATTTATAAGAGGCGTAACCAGAGTTCATAACAAGTAATATGTCCAACCTAAGTCATTTAGCTCCGACGTTTACCCCGTTGGCTTCCTTTACCCCCGCCTTCAAAAAATATCGCATTTTCGCCTTCCCAAACTTGCTTTTCCCGCCTGTTCTAGCGTAAGAATAAATTATGGAAGGGGAGCTTTTTTTTCCTCCTCGTCTTCTTCCCTTCTCGCCCCTCTCCCGCTTAAGCTCTTATAAAGTTTTATGTCGAGAAATATAGGCCACCATTAAGGAATAAGGAGGGGAGGAGAGGTAGACGAGGCTACCGGTCGAGTCTTTAAGGGAAAACTTGTAAAAAGGTCTCTTTAACAACTTGGAGGAGGATACACTGTAATTTAGAAGTATTTCTTCAAAATATTAACGTGGTTTTTGAACTCCCATGGTTTGGGCCATAAAGTATTGATTTCTGAATAAGGGATAGGTATGTAGTATGGGATATGGATCGCCTCTAGGGTGGGACTTAAAAATTTTTCCATACTTTTCCATAGTATACCGTATACCGTAGACTGTATATATATATATATATATATAGTATATACAGTATATACATACAGTCTAGTGTATGTATATTATATATACTGTATACAGTCTACTATACTGTATATACTGTATATACTTGTAGTGTATACTGTATATATACTGTATATACTTGTAGTGTATACTGTATATATACCGTATATACTTGTAGTGTATACTGTATATATACCGTATATACTTGTAGTGTATACTGTATATATACCGTATATACTTGTAGTGTATACTGTATATATACCGTATATACTTGTAGTGTATACTGTATATATACCGTATATACTTGTAGTGTTTACTGTATATACTTGTAGTGTATACTGTATATACAACTGTAATAAATTGGGAAAATAAATCAGGAAAAGTTGAAGAGATTTGAAAATTGGCGCCAAACGGTTGAGAAAACGAAAGCTGTCGATTGTCTTCCCGAAATGTTATCCATTCATTATCAGTTCTCGGTGGTGTAATGGATAGCACGTTGGAGTACCAATTCGAAGACGCGGGTTCGATTCCCGTTCGGGAGCCAATTTTTGAATCTTATTTAACTTTTCCTGATTTATTTTCCCAATTTATTACGATTGTAATCCTGAGGTGCGGTCACCTCGATAACGAATAATTAGATTGATATATACTGTATATACTTGTAGTGTATACTGTAATATACTGTATATACTTGTAGTGTATACTGTATATATACTGTATATACTTGTAGTGTATACTGTATATATACTGTATATACTTGTAGTGTATACTGTATACTGTATATACTTGTAGTGTATACTGTATACTGTATATACTTGTAGTGTATACTGTATACTGTATATACTTGTAGTGTATACTGTATACTGTATATACTTGTAGTGTATACTGTATACTGTATATACTTGTAGTGTATACTGTATACAGGGTAGACAGAAGAAATTTTTAAATAAATCTCACCTAAAGTTAAAATTAGACTTATAACATGACAAGAGTTATAAGTAAATAAATAACGATTAATTAGACAAATGAGTATGAATGGATGAACTGTTCGCGGTTGGCAAGCAATTAAAATATGTTGATCGATTGATCCGTTTACACTTTACGTTTTTCAAATTAGAATATAAACGAATTCAGGAAAATGAAAACTTTTATCTCTACTGGTTGGTTTTCTTCATCCAGCTGCCACAATATCCCCCCCTTGATCTTCGTCATTGTAGTAAAAGGTAGCAAAGGAGAGCAATTTCCCCTTGGCAGGTAAAAAGGTTGAATGGGGCAGGGGGAGACGTTTTTTGAATGGCTTTTCAGCCTCCTCGTGTGGTCCTCGTGGTCGAAAGCCTTGCATTCTTCCATCTGCTACGACATTCGATATCGTCCAAACAAAAGATACACACCCCTGAACACTAAACGTCGATTATTAACTTTTTAAACCGTTAGACTAATAGAACATAAGACTAATAATAAAAACCGGTATTTTCCATTCCGTTAGGCGACTTCCAATATGGATCAGTGACTTTCAAGTGATGTTCAAAGTGACCTGTGAGTCGAGATATTTTATTTTTTAGGTGAAATAGACGTATTTGTCTATTCTAGTAATGAGATCCGTTCAACTTTCTTTGAGCTGAGGTCTCCTGTTTGAGTTAATTAATTCGATTTTCGTGGAATCGGAATCGGAATTTCTCCCCTCAGAGTTCTCAACTGGATAACTCGATTTCCTCACGAGTCTAATTGGCAAATTGGTCTGAAGGCTGGAAGTAACCGGAGAAAAGGGACACAAGTCTATCCCTTCCCCCTTCATCGTTTAAACGCTTATTTTACCTGCAGACCCCAGAATCCAGTCCGGTGTTTACCGTTTTCACTGGGCCCTGAAACTTCAACTCTCCTTAATGCGATTTCGTGAATGGAGCCATTTTTCACCCGAGAAGGCAAACTGAATGGAACCTTTTTACTCCGAATAGTTTAAGTACACTTAACCATTCAAGAACTAGATTTTTGTCCACTTTCAGCTTAAATTCTTAACTTTCTCTAGATATTTCTTCATTCAGCATTTTAAATATTTCTCTCCCAGACATTATAAGTCGTTTTCAGACCCATTTCTTGGTGATTTGAATTTGGTCATAAAGGTGAATGATAGCGAATCGATATCGAAGTAGGTAACATGAAACGTTTCGGGACAAATGGTGGAATGTGTAGATAAACTCTGGTGTTTCCGTTCCGTTTGGACCCCGGAAAGTGCGATAAAATAGCAATTTCTGGGCGTAAACACGTTGACGTCTAGTGTATACTCAGCAATCACTAATCTGTTTGCAAACAGCCGTCACTCTCCCGGGGTTAACGAAATCAATTAATCGATTCAATGCAAAGAAAGTTTGATGTTTAGAATGGCTTCCCTGTTTACTCAGGACTCGATTTTTTTTTCACCCCCCTAGGTGTGAGGGTAGTAAGGAGTTAAAATGAGACTTGGATTGCTCATAACTCTGTTAAATTTCAACAAATTCGATATTCATTTTTGACAATAGAATCTTATCTGAAGACTAAAGATTCGCTGTGGGCATCTGAAGACAGTAGTTCGCCTTGGTCATCTGATGACTGAAGTTGACCCTGGTCGTCTGATGACTGAAGTTGACCCTGGTCATCTGATGACTGAAGTTGACACTGGTCATCTGATGACTGAACTTCACCCTGGTCATTTGATGACTGAAGTTCACCGTGGTCATCTGAAGACAGTAGTTCGCCCTGGTCATTTGAAGACTAAAGTTCGATGTGAGCATTTGAAGACTGAAGTTCGCTTTGGGCATCCAAATACTGAAGTTCGCCCAGGCCATCTGAAGACTGAAGTTTCTCTTGTCATCTGAAGTTGAAGTTCACTCTGGGCATCTGAAGACTGAAGTCCCTAGTGTTCTTATTATGAAGTTCACTATAGTCATCTGAAGATAGAAGTTCACTATGGTCATCTGAAGACTAAAAAATTGCAGTGGGCATCCGAAGACTGAAGTTGTCTGGACATCTGAAGACCTAAGTTGGCCCTGGTCATCTGGAGACCGAAGTTCCCTTGTCATCTGAAGATTGAATTTCATTTTGGTCATCAGAAGGCTAAAGCACTGTGGGCATCTGAAGACTGAAGTTCACCTGAACCATACCTTTCTCATTTTCTAAGATCTTCAGTGGCTTGTAAGCCTTTTCCAACGATTTTTTTAATGGAAAAAATGGTCTAAAAACGACTTCTAAAAGATTTTAGCGGATTTCCGTAGGAAAGTAGGCTATTGAGGTGGTCGTCACGGAGGCTCCCAGGCTAGAGGCTTATATATTCGTGATCAGGAAGCTCTGGGGATCACAAAAATATAGGATGTTCCTTCATGTTTATATATATATATATATATATATATATATATATATATATATATATATATATATATATATATTATATATATATATATATATATATATATTAAAATTTTTGTTTATGGATAGCGAAAAAGTAAAGCTGACATAAAGAAAACACAAAATAAAAGAGTTGTTACTGGAATTTTCGATTTTCATCGTCATCGGCGAAGGAGAATGGGAACGGCGTTCGACTGTGACGAGCGCCGGGGACTGTTGCCTTCCGCTGTCGAGATGGAGGGGAGAGCCCTTGTGTAGGCGCGGGCTCTGGTTGGCGGGAATTCATTGCCTACGTCAGCGGATGGGATGGGGAATTGGGGAAATTTAATAATAATAATAATCATAATAAATAAAAAATATAAATAAAAAAGAATAAAAAACAAAAAACAAAAGTAACTGAAAATGTGGGTGTTTGTGTGGTGTGTGAGTGTGTGTCAGCAAGAAGAAGTGAGTTTTAGTACTTCTTCTTGTTGAGACCCGGGGCTTCTGTGGCCTTGAGCACTTCGATGTAGGAAGCTTCCCACTGCCTCCTCTCAATCGTCGAAGTCGATGGAGGCAGCAGCCTCAGAACCCGAGTTTTGAAGCACTGGTCGAAACTGCTGTCGTGTGACAGTGTATGAACTGCTACCGGGAGGAACGGCTTATGGGCGATTGAGTCCCGGTGGCCATTCATACGGATCGATAGGCCGTTGCTGGTTTCTCCGATGTAGAAAGCATCACATTTCTGGCATCGTAAGTCGTAAATGGTATTCTGGGAGGTGCAATTGGAGGAGGAGGAGATTTTGTAGGTGTTTGGGTTGTTGGGGACAGAGAGGGTACAGGAAGGTTCAAGGATGTTGCACGTTTTGCAGGGCGGTCTGCGGCGGTTGCAAGAGGAAGTACCCGGGGTTGACGAGTTCACGGGTCTATTGAGGATGTTCTGCAGGTTTGGAGGTCTTTTATAAGTAAGGGAGGGGGGTTTCGAGAGAAGGTCTTTCGTAAGGCTATTGCCTGAGAGAATGGGGAATAAATCGCGTAAGACAGGTTTCAGTTTTTCAATTCCAGGGAGGTAGGTTGTGATGAGGTTAGTGGTGGTAGAGGGGTGGGGGTTGGGGTTAGGAGCTTTGTTTTTGGGGTGGAAAGAGGCTGAGGCCGGGAGGATGCGTTTCTGGAGTAGTTCCGGGGGATATCCACGGTTCTTGAGAGCGGTGTTGAGGTTGTTGAGGAAGTCTGATTTGTATTCGGGGGTGTTGCATAGACGGTGTGCTCGGATGGATAACGAGAAAGGAAGTGCGTATTTAGTGTGAGGCGGGTGGCAGCTGTCGAAGTGGAGGTATTGCTGTTTGTTGGTGGGTTTGATGTGGATTGATGACTCGAATTTGTTGAAGGGGTTGTTGATATTGAAACTAAGATTAATGTCCAGAAAAGTGGCTCGTGAGGTGGAGGATTCATAGGTGAAACGGACTGAAAAGGAAGTGTTAAGCTGATTCATGAAATCTGCCAGAGCCACTTCGCCATGCTGCCAAATGAAAAATCCGTCGTCAATATATCTTTTCCAGAAGAGGGGCTTTTTGGTAACGGAGCATAAAAAGTCCTGTTCGAGCTTGCCCATGAAAAGGTTCGCGTAGGAAGGAGCCATCTTGGTACCCATGGCACAACCCCGCTTCTGGAGATAGAATTGGTCATTGAAAGCAAACACGTTGTTTTCCAGGACGAGCTCGGATAATTTGACGAGGAAGTTTGTGCTCGGGGATTGGGGAGGAGGCCTGAGGGAGAGAAAGTGGGCAAGGGCTGCAAGGCCTTCATCGTGTGGGATGTTAGTGTAGAGGGACGACACGTCGAAGGTTACCAGTAGGATGGGATGTTCTGTGGGAGCCGGTAAATCATAGTCTTTTAGCATTTGTAAAAAGTGGAAGCTGTCTCTAACATAAGATGGGAGGGAAGTGACGATAGGCTGAAGAAACTGAAGAAACACTTCGACAGCTGCCACCCGCCTCACACTAAATACGCACTTCCTTTCTCGTTATCCATCCGAGCACACCGTCTATGCAACACCCCCGAATACAAATCAGACTTCCTCAACAACCTCAACACCGCTCTCAAGAACCGTGGATTCAACAAATTCGAGTCATCAATCCACATCAAACCCACCAACAAACAGCAATACCTCCACTTCGACAGCTGCCACCCGCCTCACACTAAATACGCACTTCCTTTCTTCCCTTCCTTCACTTCCCGAATACAAATCAGACTTCCTCAACAACCTCAACACCGCTCTCAAGAACCGTGGATTCAACAAATTCGAGTCATCAATCCACATCAAACCCACCAACAAACAGCAATACCTCCACTTCGACAGCTGCCACCCGCCTCACACTAAATACGCACTTCCTTTCTCGTTATCCATCCGAGCACACCGTCTATGCAACACCCCCGAATACAATCAGACTTCCTCAACAACCTCAACACCGCTCTCAAGAACCGTGGATATCCCCCGGAACTACTCCAGAAACGCATCCTCCCGGCCTCAGCCTCTTTCCACCCCAAAAACAAAGCTCCTAACCCCAACCCCCACCCCTCTACCACCACTAACCTCATCACAACCTACCTCCCTGGAATTGAAAAACTGAAACCTGTCTTACGCGATTTATTCCCCATTCTCTCAGGCAATAGCCTTACGAAAGACCTTCTCTCGAAACCCCCCTCCCTTACTTATAAAAGACCTCCAAACCTGCAGAACATCCTCAATAGACCCGTGAACTCGTCAACCCCGGGTACTTCCTCTTGCAACCGCCGCAGACCGCCCTGCAAAACGTGCAACATCCTTGAACCTTCCTGTACCCTCTCTGTCCCCAACAACCCAAACACCTACAAAATCTCCTCCTCCTCCAATTGCACCTCCCAGAATACCATTTACGACTTACGATGCCAGAAATGTGATGCTTTCTACATCGGAGAAACCAGCAACGGCCTATCGATCCGTATGAATGGCCACCGGGACTCAATCGCCCATAAGCCGTTCCTCCCGGTAGCAGTTCATACACTGTCACACGACAGCAGTTTCGACCAGTGCTTCAAAACTCGGGTTCTGAGGCTGCTGCCTCCATCGACTTCGACGATTGAGAGGAGGCAGTGGGAAGCTTCCTACATCGAAGTGCTCAAGGCCACAGAAGCCCCGGGTCTCAACAAGAAGAAGTACTAAAACTCACTTCTTCTTGCTGACACACACTCACACACCACACAAACACCCACATTTTTTTTTTTTTTTTTTCAGTTACTTTTGTTTTTTGTTTTTTATTCTTTTTTATTTATATTTTTTATTTATTATTATTATTATTATTATTAAATTTCCCCAATTCCCCATCCCATCCGCTGACGTAGGCAATGAATTCCCGCCAACCAGAGCCCGCGCCTACACAAGGGCTCTCCCCTCCATCTCGACAGCGGAAGGCAACAGTCCCCGGCCCCATTCTCCTTCGCCGATGACGATGAAAATCGAAAATTCCGGTAAATCTCTTTTATTTTTGTGTTTTCTTTGTGTCAACTTTACTTTTTCGCTATCCATAAACAAAAATTTTAATATATTTCACCGCGTGTGTTTTCTACTTTCTTGTTAATATATATATATATATATATATATATATATATATATATATATATATATATATATATATTTATATATGTACATGTTCATCGCATAACTGGAGCAATTTTGGCATGAGGTTAATGAAACTATGTATTTAGGGCCTAAAAAAATTGAGAAGGAAACCTATTGAAAATGGCTTGAATCGAGCAAGCGGTTCTGGCACTTCGCTTAGGGCATAAAGGGCATTTTCGGGATTTTCTCGGAACCTGAAGGTTTGAGATGGTTGAAAATCGTGACGGGAAGGTCCTAGGGGCCGAGGATCATAGTTAATAGAAGTTCAAATCTCAAAATCGGTTCTGGGACTTGGCTAAGGGGCCTAAATGGAATTTCGTGATTTCTTCGATACCCGAAAGTTTGAGATGGTTGGAAATGGTGACGGAAATATATTATGGCCCGAGGACCATAGTAGAAGACAGTTGGAATCGCCTAAGGGGTTCTGGGACTCTCCTGAGGGACTTAAATGGAATTTCGTCATTTTACGAAATAAGAGCAGGAGATGGTCGAAATCGATTATAGGAGCTGCTCATGAACAGAGAATTCACATTTGACAACAGATCAAGCCCGCATACGAAGAGGAAGTTACTTCTTAGGGCATTGATGAAATTAATTTTAGAATTTGAACTTTTGGCGGTGAAAATCACGTGGTTTTTAAATGAAATATACTGAGCCATAGGCTTTGAAAATTTTTCGCTGATTTCTAGAGGAATTTAAGCTACATATTGTGATCGGTGCGATGGAGGCTCCGGGCTCAGAGACCCATTTCATTATTTTACTGTGGCGGTGGGGGGGGGGGATAACCAGGACATCAAAGATAGGCTTAGGGAAGGCCTTTCCGGAGGAAATCCGCTGCTTCTCGAGGCTGCCTCGAGGCTTTTTTTTAATTTTAATTAATTTGTAGGTAATTCTGTTTTTATGAAACAATGGTTTGTCAGCTTTTTCCTATGTATCAATTTCCTTTATTTCAATTTTGTTTTTGTTGAGTGTTGTTTAGTATCTTTATTGAAAAGTTTCGGAATTTAATTAAAAATGAGGTTGGGTTTTGTTTTTTCGAGAAATGAGATTTGTCAACGGGCTTTGGAGTTTTCGAGGTTAAGGATCGTCTGAAGGACCCAGGGCGAAGACTAATTACCTACGTGACTTCTGAAGGATGGACTGAGTAGAATCACTTCATCACACTCACTCCTCGGTCCCGGGAAAATGGATCCTCCGACGACGTGACGACCGGGAAAACGTTAAATTACTTCTATTGATTGGTCGGCTTCTGTGGATATTGGCGGGGGCCCTCGAGGGTTAACGTATGGGAAAGGGCCCCCGGAACCAATTGACAGTGCATTTGTAACCGACCTCTGCTCCTCTCATTAGGCACGTGCCCATTTATCAAACGAAAAGCGGGGCGGATTTTTCAAAATAAATATTATTCAAATGCGGTCGTAAAACAAATTTCTTTCACTCTCTTTCCGGAAAATATCGGCTCCGTTTATTCCAGACCCCTTGTTTAAAACCTCCAGACCTACAAAGACGATGAATTCATAATTTCACCATAAAATCTCGACTTTTTCCGAATAAATTTTTAAAAAACGTTTTTTTTGCCAACGGTTCGGCTCGAATGAAAGTTTGTTACTGCATGGCGAGATACGTTCATGACAAAGGTATGAGTTTTTTAATTGGGCCGTGAGGAGTCCGTTTCAAATTAGGGAGGTGCGGGGAACAATTTTTTTTTCTTGTTTTAAAAATATTGCCGAGGTGTCCAATGTGGCCGATACCGTTTCCGCTTTTATGCTTTACTGAAAAAATGTTGCAAACGTAGCTAACGATACGCTTTCTCTTCATTTTATCGTTTCCGGTTTCGATAAATTTAAGACTCATTTGTGTAAATAAATGAGTAGAAACTGATAATAAAATCTGGAATAAGATTGGGGTGCTCTGAGGTTCAATAGAGGATGTGAAAAGGTCAAGAAGGCAGCTTCCTTAATGAGATAAGGGATCATCCCATAAAAATGGAAATTTACAAAGGCAAATTTTTCGTGAAAAACCTCAAAATCAACGTTTTAAGAGACGATTTTTCGTCACAAACTTTAAAATCGACGTTTTAAGCGATAATTTTCGTCAAAAACCTCAAAATCAACGTTTTAAGAGATCGTTTTCGTCAAAAACCTCAAAATCAACTTTTTAAAAGACTATTTAGTGACAAAGGCCCTCAAAGACATGGTTTTAAGAGACGATTTTTCGTCATAAACCTTAAAATAGACGTTTTTAAGAGATCATTTTCGTCAAAAAACCTTAAAATCAACGTTTTAAGAGATAATTTTTGTCAAAAACCTCAAAATCAACTTTTTAAGAGATTATTTTAGTTGAGGGTCCTCAAAGACAGGTTTTTAAGAGACGATTTTTCGTCATAAACCTTAAAATAGACGTTTTAAGAGATCGTTTTCGTCAAAACCTTAAAATCAACGTTTTAAGAGATCATTTTTGTCAAAAACCTCAAAATCAACTTTTAAGAGATATTTTAGTTGAAAAAAAAGGGTCCCTCAAAGACATGGTTTAGAGACGATTTTTCGTCATAAACCTTAAAATAGACGTTTTTAAGAGATCATTTTCGTCAAAAACCTTAAAAATCAACGTTTTAAGAGATAATTTTTGTCAAAAACCTCAAAATCAACTTTTTAAGAGATTATTTTAGTTGAGGCCCTCAAAGACATGGTTTTAAGAGACGATTTTTCGTCATAAACCTTAAAATAGACGTTTTAAGAGATCATTTTCGTCAAAAACCTTAAAAATCAACGTTTTAAGAGATAATTTTTGTCAAAAACCTCAAAATCAACTTTTTAAGAGATTATTTTAGTTGAAAAAAAAAAAAAAAAAAGAGCCCTCAAAGACATGGTTTTAAGAGACGATTTTTCGTCATAAACCTTAAAATAGACGTTCTAAGAGATCATTTTCGTAAAATAAAAAAACCCTTAAATTCAACGTTTTAAGAGATAATTTTCGTCAAAAACCTCAAAAATCACCGTTTTAAGAGATATGTACCTACTGTCAAAAACCTCAAAATCAAAGTTTTAACTTTTAAGAGATAATGTTTAGTCAAAAACCTCAAAATTGACTATTTAAGAGATACTTTTCGTCAAAAAACCTCAAAATCAAAGTTTTAAGGGATAATTTTTGTCAAAAACCTCAAAATCAACATTCATAAAGCCAAATTTTAGTTAAAAAACCTCAAAATCAAAGTTTAAAGTTTGGAGAAATGATGGGTGGGTTGGAGAAGGTTGGGGTGGAATTGAGAAAGTTCAAATTAAGGGGTTTTATCACCATAAAAACTGTTTCAGCGAGTATTTTTCTTTTTCTTGGTCAAAAATCGATTGTCGTAAAATTGAAAAAGGATGAATTCTCGGAATTTTTCAATTTCAAGATTTTTAAAGCATTTTTTTTTTGTACAGATTTCGTCGACGTAGCGTCAGGTCGTCGACTTTCGTCGCCTTTATCATCCCTCCATCGCTTTACCGCGAAATTAATCATAGAAAGTGCTTGAGTCGAGGGAAGTTGCGGCGGGCGAAAATCCCCGTGAGACGTTTCGCCCGTTAATGTTTCGGATACTTCGAGCTGCGAAAATGAAGTCGGGAGGTAGACGGAACACCCCCCACCACCACCCTCCCACCTCCCCCTTACACCAACGATGGAATACAATCCTTAGGAGCGCGGTGAGGCGGTCTCATCACGTGAAAGCATCAATTTGCATAATATATCGCTCGATGATAATTGTTTGCGACAATTTAAATTAAAACGTTTTAATTTCCTCATTCCATTTTGGACCTTAATTTGTTAATAATTGATTTCTAGGTCAATACCTTGGCTAGGATGATTAATCGACCATTGAATTATCGATAAACCTATCAATAAACAGCAAAAATGGTCGCCATATTGTTCAAAATGTCGTCTTTAGCCTGCTAGAAGTGCACAACATCCCATGACTGGTGTCCGGAAACAAAATGAAGCTATACTTATTGCCTTGATGTCTGTATATGTATAATACTGGTCCCCTACTATCATGCTATTCATTTTAGTTTGAAAAATTTTGTAAAATCAGATAAAAGGAACGATGGATTAAAAACGTTTCTTTTCAAGTCTATAGCTTTCACGAAAGTCATTAGAAAAAGGGGAAAAAAAAGTTTCTAATTCGAAGTTCGCTTAATCTCTCCATTATAAGAGGTTTCAGATTCGGGAGATGTACTGGATCCTCAATTAGTGGGCAGCTCACGCTCTATTTCCCCCCCTGGTCGGAAGCCGGCGAAAGTCTTGGGCCGAAGGAGTGGATTTTCTCGGACTCGGACGAAATATGCGTCAAAGAAGCGGAAACAATGGCTAACGGACTAATTCTAGCGGAGCGCGTGTTATACTTTTATGAGTTGGCTCCTTTCGTGTACCGTTTTTTTCTTAGATATAAACGCGAATTACGACGTTTCAGCACGTTCACAGGCAACGTCGCTCTAAATAACGCACATAAATTAACATAATTCAATTCTAAATTTTAAATTGTGAATGAGACCCCAATAGGGTAACCTGAACAAATTTTTATTTGGAGGACCTAAATTTTAAAATGTAGTGTAGTTTGTTTTAAGGTTTAAAATAAGGCCAAAAAGAGCTCTTTTTGTCGAAAAGATGCAAAATCTCCCTAAAAAGGGTATTTGGTTGTCAAAAAAAGGTTCAAAATTAGGCCAAAACGGGTATTTTATTGTCAAATAGGTCAAAATCTCGGTAAAAAGGGTCTTTTTTTATCAAAAAATAGCCTGCTTTCCTCCGGAAATCCGCTAAAAGGTTCAAAATCAGGCTAAAATGGGTCTGTTTTTGTCAAAAAATGGTGGAAATCTGTCTGAAAAGTATCTTTCCTTGTAAAAAGGGTCAAAATCTGTCTGACAAGTGTCTTCCCTTGTTAAAAAGGGTCAAAATCTGGCTGAAAGGGTCTTTTCTTCTAAAAAAAAAGGGTAAAAATGTGTCTAAAAAGTATCAATACTTGTCAAAAAGGGTCAAAATCTGGTTGGAAGGTATTTTCTTATTACAAAAAGGGTGAAAATGTGTCTAAATAGTATCTTTACTTGTCAAAATGGGTTAAAATCTAGCTGAAAGGGTCTTTTCTTTTAAAAAGACTTGTCAAAAATGGTCAAAATCTCTCAGAAAAGTTTTTTCCTATTCAAAAAGGGTCAAAATCTGGCTAAAATTTGTCTCTTCTTGTCAAAAATGGTGGGAATCTGTCTGAAAAGTACCTTTCCTTGTCAAAAAGGGTCTGTTCTTCTCGAAAAGTGTCTTTTCTTCTCGAAAAGGGTCTTTTCTTCTCGAAAAGGGTCTTTTCCTCTCGAAAAGGGTCTTTTCCTCTCGAAAAGGGTCTTTTCCTCTCGAAAAGGGTCTTTTCCTCTCGAAAAGGGTCTTTTCCTCTCGAAAAGGGTCTTTTCCTCTCGAAAAGGGTCTTTTCCTCTCGAAAAGGGTCTTTTCCTCTCGAAAAGGGTCTTTTCCTCTCGAAAAGGGTCTTTTCCTCTCGAAAAGGGTCTTTTTCTCTCGAAAAGGGTCTTTTCCTCTCGAAAAGGGTCTTTTCCTCTCGAAAAGGGTCTTTTCCTCTCGAAAAGGGTCTTTTCCTCTCGAAAAGGGTCTGTTCTTCTCGAAAAGTGTCTTTTCTTCTCGAAAAGTGTCTTTTCTTCATGAAAAGTGTCTTTTCATCACGAAAAGGGTCTTTTCATCTCGAAAAGGGTCTTTTCATCTCGAAAAGGGTCTTTTCCTCTCGAAAAGGGTCTTTTCCTCTCGAAAAGGTTCAAAATTTGTCTAAAATGTCACTTTCCTTGTCAAAGAGGGTCAAAATCTGTCTAAATGGGGTCTTTCTTACCACAAAAGGTTCAAAATCATGCTGAATTAGACTTTTCTGGTCAAAAATAGTTCAAAATATGGATTTATTATTTCTTTGGATTGTTATAGTCCCAGAATTGCGTAAAAAGACCTGTACGCATAAGGAAAATGCGTAAAAATCATTGAAAATGCGTAAAATCACGGATAATTCGTAAAATCACGCATAATGCGTAAAATCACGCATAATGCGTAAAATCACGCATAATGCGTAAAATCACGCATAATGCGTAAAATCACTCATAATGCCTACCATGAGGTCACCCTAGACCCCCCATCGCAATCCTCTTGGTCACAGAAAGAACCTAAATCATCACTACATTCCTAGTTTGAAAAAGAACAGAAAAAAGAGGAAGAAATAAATTGTGTTCTTTGTGAATGCAGTGTAAGTGGCTATAAGGATGTGGACAATGGGGAGGAAAAGAGTTGGTAAGCTCCGCTGCTTTTGCCCCAGTCACGTTAGCGTTTTAAAACCCGGGGAGACAAAGAATTTCACGCCTTTACCTGAAGAGGAAAACGCTCGAACAAATAATAAACACATTTGCTACCTCCGTATCGTCCCCAACAAAGACAATAAAACCACACACATACAACAAAAAAAAGGACTAATCGGGCGTGAGCGACCGGAACTATGCTCCGATAAGGGGGTCTCTTTTTTATAATCCTATTTTATTACAATCTCTTTTTTTTTTCTCCCTTTATTTTTTCTCCCGAGGTTCTATCAGTATGGCTTCCAGTTCACCTGCGACATTACTTTTTTTTTTTATGTATTCCAGCTTCGAGATATTTTATAATCTAGAAGTAATTATCGGCAAACACTGCACAAGGGAGTTTTATACTAGGTATGCATACTAGATTAACTTTTATAGAACTTGTGATGGCACAAAAGAAGGTCTGGAGGAGGAACCTTAAGAACTTTCTCAAGTTGGGTTCTCTCCATTGGCAGGGCGGAACGCTGCCGAGTCCATTGCCCACCGAAGGCCCTGCTTAATTGTGATGTAAAACCATCGGTTGTCAGGATTGGGATGTCATTTTTGCCTGGAAAATGTATAAAGCTAAACTAAGGAGTTCCCCTACTAACCGAAATTAACAATTTTTCACTGCTAAAAGTCAAAGTGCATAATTTCGATGAAAAACTGGTGCTCATTGATTTCATTTTAATTTCAAATAGGAAGAGCGGAAACAGGTCATCGGGTCGACTGAGGTAATTCGGTCGTAAGGTCGTGATAAAAATATTTATAAATAGTAAAAAAAAAGTTGTCAGCCTTCAGATTTTTCACCTATTTTTGAAGGGAAAATAGAGGTCGACTAGAGGCTTTGGAACTGACTTACCTGGGACGTCTTAGAACAGCGATTACGACGACGTTTTTTAACCGATTTTAAATTTATTAACAGATTTGGAATCAGCTCGTCGTACCCTACAAAATGTATAACTGATTTTTTTGAAAAAAAGTTTTCCCGAAAAATTCGTTTCCCGATTTTCCGGAAGAAAAATTTTTTTCGGAAAAGTGCTCTCGTATCAGTCTAGAGTTTTCCAAATCAATGAGAATGCGCTTTTCAGAAAAAAAAATCGGACCATTTTTAGTGCCCAAAACGAGGAAAAAACTTTTGGGGCCGAACGTGCTGCGATCTATTGAATCAGAAACAAACAAAAATAATGGTCGCATCTGCCTTAAACTAATGAATCCAGATGTGTATTTATAGTTAATATTTTTCGCGATTTAACTATGAAATTTGAAAAAAAAGAAGTCTCTAAGGGGATCATAAGTACAGGTCAATCCTGGCTCACGTTGACTGCCTCCAGTAAGACTCAAAAAATGCTCTGACCCTTAACGTTGTCCCCTCCAGAAATCTTTATAAATTCAAGACTATTGATCCGTTTAGGGAAAAAGGTTTTAATATCGTTTATAAAAGCGGAGGGTGAGTTTTGACGTTCGTTTAATAATAAGGAATAATAAACCGATCAATTGAGGTGCCTCGGGCTATTCGAGTCACGTTCGGGGCCCTAATCTAATTATATAATCGTCTCACCCCAGTAGTGCAACAGTTATAAAACTAAAAACTTCCCCGCATACTAATAATTCCGAACCAGAAAATCTCGATAACTTTTATACACGTCGAATAAAAATGGCGTTTTCAAAATAACTCCGGAGCAATAATTCGATTAAGTTTTACGCCGTCTGCGATATTAAGTTTACAATTCATTATATTTTATAGGGGAAGTAATTTATTTCGTCTGTAATATTTTATGTTACTTTTTTATTTAATGGATAATTTCATAACCGAAGAATTCTTGGACGTAATGAGATTCTATCATGAAAGGAAAAGGTAGAAAATGTTTGAAGAGGACAAGAAGGAGGGAGGGACGTTGGTGGTGGAGAGGGAAGAGATGGAGCGCCTTTGCAGCGTAATCAACTCCCTCATCCGCGTAAGAGCATCCGGGGTGCGTAAGCCACGGTTCCGGAGTGGCTAACGTTTTTTTGTATTTTTTCACATATTTTATTATGAAACATTGCTCTTGTCGTATTAACACATGTAATAGAATACTTTTAAGTTCGGCTTGCCTGACCTGGAGGCTCTTACGCGGCTCCTTTGTCGCTTCCTTTTTTGGTTGATTCCGACCTCTAATTAAGCTGATTGGACGAGAGGGAGGGGAGGAAAGAGGGACACCTTGAATAGTCATACCATTTTAGTCACCATAATGCTCAAATCGTAACATGTTTCCATGCTCGCACCACTTCAACGAGAAAACGCCTCAATCCAGGGAACAGTTAGATAAAAACGTTCTCCGGGAAAAAATGTTGTTTCCGTTTAAATCCGAGCCGTGAAGAGTGGCTCCTACGAGAGAAATACCAGGCCACAAAAGGTCTCACCTTTGTCCCCTCCAAAAACCGTGAAATAAGTTTCCTATTGACACATTAAGAACTCCGCAGGAGAAAAGGAGCTCTTTCCGCCCTTTTGTCCACTACGGAATGCCAACGGTCCAAATACTCGAAATAAGCAGTCAAAAATATATCACATTTGAAAAATTAAATAAAAAACGTTCTAATCAAACAATGTCCATATCGTTCTTCGATAATCTTTTTTAATTAGTATACTATATTTCGTGCGGGTAAGATATCGTGTAAATCCTGTGGAAAATCCAAAACTGGGACGTGAGTCTCACGCGAGCAAAAACCCACGCGTTAGACCCGGAATTTCAAATAGGTAAAAAGTTAATAAAATATTACTTCAATTGGGGAAAAAAAATTTATGAAAAGGAATAAAAAGAGGCGTGTAGGAGTCCTCTTTGGAGTTGTGAATGATTGAAAAGGGGGCCTCTGATTGACTGGACTGCTCATTTGCATTTTCAACATGTCCAACTTTTCTCCCTGATGGATTAAATTTTTGAGGCAGCCCAAAAATGAAAACGAGGGGAGTTTATGCTAATTTCGGACAAGTTATATTCTGACATTGTGTATCACAAGCCACTTCCAAAACGTATGAATATCAATGTTGTATAAACCGCTTCTAAAATCGATAATTAGAAGTGAACCTACAATGTCAACAATGTTCAGTCAACTTTTCGAATGTTTGAAACCGAAAACGTCACTTACAGAAAATGGTTCTAATCCTGAAAAACGTCCCCTAGTCTATGGGATCGCATAAACGCACCCGATTATTAGATTTCGGACTGATAATCTTGTTACAAGCAAAGAAAGCGGAAGCAATAAATATCAACTATGAGAAGAAAAAGGTTTTGTCTCCTTTCAGTTCGAAAATAAGTCGACTACCTGTCCCATCGTGTTTTCGTTCAGGGAACGCAGGTAGCGGATTTTCACGCCTTTAAAATCCACCTGACGACCTCTTTCACACTCGCCCATTCACTAATTATTCATTCTACCTTCACATGCCGAAAAACATCGATCCTGTATAACCGCTTCGATGATAATTAAGGGATGCGAGTGTCGACGTAGGTAATAATCCGTATGGATAATCTCCGCCCCTGTTTGAACGTATTCGGGAGTTAGTATAATATGTTGTATACTAAATAGATATCAGAGAGATACATCATAAGCTTACCTCTTTATCGGCTTACTCGCAGGGTATTATTTGACAATCGCCACTCGTAAGTAGATTAAAGTCGACCGCTTTGTTATAATTCAATATTTAGGTTTAATATCACTCGAAACAAACATGGTAGTTCAATTCATAAACAATAAAACTGTTAACGTTTTTGATGATCTTGGTGCATATTGGTCATAGTAATTAACGAGATGGAAATAGAAGCTGTGATAGGTTCACGTCTATTCAGTGTTGTGGTCTGTATGGCATGGGACTATACCTAAAAGAAAACCACTCGAATACCTTTGACGTTATGTAGTAACAGAATTAGGATGCACCTCATTGCTATACAATACAACGCACATAAACTCGAAATCATAGACCACTATGTGGTCACCAAGCTGGTGATAGTAGCTCGAGGTTCACTGCTATTCCGGATCAACGGTTTTGTAGCATGGATTATCCCAAACCATCTTAAATCAATGCCTTGGTTAGCTCACAATTGGTCATTGCCAACGCAGCTGATGTACGCTGAAGGTTGGCTGCTTATTCATGACTGCAATGGTCGCATCGGTACCTAGCATATCCACAACTCATCCTAATACCATTGTTAGTACAAATAGTGATTCCTCTCTCGAAATCATACTGTTGCGTCATTGCCAGCTGGTAATCGTAGCTCAAGGTTCACGCTATTCCGGATAAGGTTGTCGCATGGATCATCCCTACCATCACGCTAATGCTTGGTTAGTCACAATGAGTCCCATTGCACAGCATATGTCTGTAGCATCAGGATGGCTGCCGAATGAGGTTGTCGCATGGAATATCGCTAACCATCCTAACTCTCCTTTGGTTAACAGTCAATTGCCGAACTGCCACCACTCGAAATTATACGATTGGTCATATGCCCCAAGCCTGGTAATAGTAGCCTCAAGGGTTGCCTGCAAGATTCCGGAGATAAGGTTGTGTCCATGGATTCATCCCTAACCATCTCTAATGCCTTGGGTTAGTACAATTGGTCATTGCCAAGCAGCTGTAGCTTGAAACGTTGGCTGCCGAATGAGGTTGTCGCATGGATACGCTAACCATCCTAACTCCTTGGTTAACAGTGCCAATTGCCATACTCGAAATCATATGCCTTGGTCATTGCCAAGTGGTAATAGAAGCAACAGTCACTGATATTCTGGATAGATTGTAGCATAGATTATACCTCTAATACTTGGTTGGTTAACAATTGGTTCATTGCCAAGCCATCATAGATGTGATAGAAACGGTTTTCACACTGCTATTCCGGAAAAGGTTGTCACGCCATGGCCTATCACATCCCCCTCAACCGGCTCTGTCAATCTACCTGTTTACTAGGGAGCACCTGTCCCTCGTGTTTCCTTTAATCCCTCCACCCTTTTCATCTTTCTGAACGCCCCACTCCATTGTTTCAGTTCATGCATAACGATTGCATTGTTTACCACAGCGTAAAAGTTTGATGAGATTCTTTACCGGGTTGTTGATTCGTCGTCGCCTTTAGTACTGTATGGTCCCCAATGCCCCGAGTTTTCCTCTATATTGCTTGCACACAGTGCACTCTGTGTGTGTTTCCGCTAGACACATACTGGACCCGTACCCTTTTCTGCGCTCCTTCTTGCCCCCTCGGGTAAGTTTTTCCCTTCGCTCTTCAGTTCTCTCCCTGCTGTCACCGTCCTATGTCCCCGTGTACCCCGTGTTGGTGCTGCGCGCTACACACTGAGCATATTAGTTTCGAGCTTTGGATGACGGCTTTTGACTAGATTTGTGCCTTCCCCCCCCTCCCTGCTCACATGGGTATTAAGTTGTGTTTGATTTGGTCTCATGCGTCATTACGCCATGTATGGCTCCAAACACACATTTCAAGATCTATAAACATTACAGTGGTCTCACGACTGAATAGACTGTACTTGGCGGATCTGAGCGAGCAAGTCGAGATAGGCACGAGGGCAAGAAAAAGGAGCATCGCATGGCGAGGCGCACCTCCGATAGCGTAAATCACTGCTACCTGGATACATTAATAAATGGCCACGAGGCAACAGATTGAAGCGCCCCACACCATCAACCACTCTCCGAACCTATTGACTCTCGACTCGCACTTGACACGACAATGACGTGACAGAGCACTTTGATTTCACGAAACCCTTACCGGGTTCCCTACTACCCGAAAACGTTTCTCGAAGGCCCTTTTGCTTTCCTCTCTCGCAAACAGCATTGTCTCATACCGTCTAAAGGCGACGACAATCAACAACCTCGTAACGAATCTCATCAACTTTTACGCTTTTAAACAATCAAATGTTTATTCTATTAAACAAAGGGCAGCTCCTGAAATTGAAATGTTTAATTAATTAAAGGAAAAATAATACAGTGTCCTATAAAATGAGAGTGCCATCTACCTAGGGGTATGGTTAGGGATAGTCCATGCGACAACCTTTTCCGGAATAGCAGTGGAAAACGTTTCTAATCACATCTATGATGGCTTGGCAATGACCAATTTTACCAACCAAGGTATTTAGAGGTATAATCTATGCTACAATCTTATCCAGAATATCAGTGAACCTGTTGCTTCTATTACCAGCTTGGCAATGACCAACAGTATGATTTCGAGTATGGCAATTGGCACTGTTAACCAAGGAGTTAGGATGGTTAGCGATATTCCATGCGACAACCTCATTCGGCAGCCAACGTTCAGCTACAGCTGCTTGGCAATGACCAATTGTACTAACCCAGGCATTAGAGATGGTTAGGGATGATCCATGCGACAACCTTATCCGGAATTGCAGTGAACCTTGAGCTACTATTACCAGCTTGGCAATGACCAATCGTATAATTTCGAGTGTGGCAGTTGGCAATGACTGTTAACCAAGGAGTTAGGATGGTTAGCGATATTCCATGCGACAACCTCATTCGGCAGCCATCCTTGAGCTACAGCTGCTTGGCAATGACCAATTGTACTAACCAAGGCATTAGAGATGGTTAGGGATGATCCATGCGACAACCTTATCCGGAATAGCAATGAACCTTGAGCTACCATTACCAGCTTGGCAATGACCAACGGTATGATTTCGAGAGTGGAAATCACTATTTGTACTAACAATGGTATTAGGATGGTTTGGGATAGCTAGACCATGCGACCTCAGCATGAATAGCAGCCAACCTTCAGCTACAATCAGCTGCTTGGCAATGACCAATTGTACTAACCAAGGCATTTGAAATGGTTTGGGATAATCCATGCTACAACCTTATCCGGAATAGCAGTGAACCTCGAGCTACTATCACCAGCTTGGTGACCAATAGTATGATTTCGAGTATAGCAATTTGTTCTAATCAAGGATGGTTAGGGATAGTCCATGCAACAACCACAACCTGAATAGACGTGAACCTTCAGCTTCTATTTCCATCTCGTTAATGACCAAAATGCACCAAATCATCAAAAACGTTAACATTTTATTGTTTATGAATTGAAATACCATTGTTTGTTTCGAGTATATTAAACCTAAATATTGAATTATAACAAAGCGGTCGACTTAATCTACTTTACGAGTGGCGATTTCAAATAATACCCTGCGAGTAAGCCGATAAAGAGGTAAGCTTATGATGTATCTCTCTGATATCTATTTAGTATACAACATATTATACTAACTCCCGAATACGTTCAAACAGGGGCGGAAGATTTAATCCATACGGATTATTACCTACGTCGACACTCGCATCCCTTAAATTATATCGAAGCGTTATACAGGATCGATGTTTTTCGGCATGGGAAAAGGTAGAATGAATAATTAGTGAATGGGCGAGTGTGAAAGAGGTCGTCAGGTGATTTTTAAAGGCGTGAAAATCCGCTACCTGCGTTCCCTGAACGAAAACACGATGGGACAGGTAGTCGACTTATTTTCGAACTGAAAGGAGACAAAACCTTTTTCTTCTCATAGTTGATATTTATTGCTTCCGCTTTCTTTGCTTGTAACAAGATTATCAGTCCGAAATCTAATAATCGGGTGCGTTTATGCGATCCCATAGACTAGGGGACGTTTTTCAGGATTAGAACCATTTTCTGTAAGTGACGTTTTCGGTTTCAAACATTCGAAAAGTTGACTGAACATTGTTGACATTGTAGGTTCACTTCTAATTATCGATTTTAGAAGCGGTTTATACAACATTGATATTCATACGTTTTGGAAGTGGCTTGTGATACACAATGTCAGAATATAACTTGTCCGAAATTAGCATAAACTCCCCTCGTTTTCATTTTTGGGCTGCCTCAAAAATTTAATCCATCAGGGAGAAAAGTTGGACATGTTGAAAATGCAAATGAGCAGTCCAGTCAATCAGAGGCCCCCTTTTCAATCATTCACAACTCCAAAGAGGACTCCTACACGCCTCTTTTTATTCCTTTTCATAAAATTTTTTCCCCCAATTGAAGTAATATTTTATTAACTTTTTACCTATTTGAAATTCCGGGTCTAACGCTTGGGTTTTTGCTCGCGTGAGACTCACGTCCCAGTTTTGGATTTTCCACAGGATTTACACGATATCTTACCCGCACGAAATATAGTATACTAATTAAAAAAGATTATCGAAGAACGATATGGACATTGTTTGATTAGAACGTTTTTTATTTAATTTTTCAAATGTGATATATTTTTGACTGCTTATTTCGAGTATTTGGACCGTTGGCATTCCGTAGTGGACAAAAGGGCGGAAAGAGCTCCTTTTCTCCTGCGGAGTTCTTAATGTGTCAATAGGAAACTTATTTCACGGTTTTTGGAGGGGACAAAGGTGAGACCTTTTGTGGCCTGGTATTTCTCTCGTAGGAGCCACTTTTTTTTTTTTCTTCACGGCTCGGATTTAAACGGAAACAACATTTTTTCCTGGAGAACGTTTTTATCTAACTGTTCCCTGGATTGAGGCGTTTTCTCGTTGAAGTGGTGCGAGCATGGAAACAATGAATTATACGGGATTATGAGCATTAGTGACTGAATACATGCATCGTATCGACTATCAAGTGTCCGTCATGCGTCCCTCTACTCTGTTACCTCCCACGAGCTCTCGTCCAATCAGCATTAATACTAGAGAGAGACACGGAATTACAACCAAAAAAGGAAGCGACAAAGGAGCCGCGTAAGAGCCTCCAGGTCAGGCAAGCCGAAACTTAAAAAGTATTCTATTACATGTGTAGTGTAGATCACCGACTGGGAAAAGGTAAAGCCAAGATGGTCAAAATGAGACTGGCAGAATGAAAGCATATGTCATATTGAATGTGAAAAATAAAAACAGATAAAACGAGTAGGCCACTCCGGAACCCGCAACGTTGATCTTACGCACCCCGGAGCTCTTACGCGGATGAGGGAATGTTTGACTACGCTGCCAAAGGCGCTCTATCTCTTCCCTCTCCACCACCAACCCGTCATGCTAAGCAGCAGCACGACGCACGCCAGATTGTATATATATCTTGTGTCATCACCACATTAAACATGGTATACCCTGCCATACCTTATTATCCTTTCATGAGGAGAGCACATTCTCATTACGTCAAGGACATGTCTTCGGTTATGAAATTATCCATAAATAAAAAAGTAACATAAAATATTACAGACGGAAATAAATACTCCCCATAAAAATATAATGAATTGTAAACTTAATATCGCAGACGGCGTAAAACTCTAATCGAATTATGCTCCGGACGTTTATTTTATGACAACGAACGCACAATTTTATATCACGACGTGTATAAGCAAAGAGAAAATTATCGAGAGATTGATACTGAGTGTTCAGGAAGAGACACCTGTATAAACTCTAACATCGAGCAACTAGAGCTTAAGTATGCGGGGAAAGTTTTTAGTTATTATATAGCTCAGGTATCTGCAACTACTGGGTGAGACAGATATATAATAGAATGACGTCACATTACGGGCCACATACGAAAAAAAACGTAGAATCGGAATAGCACCGAGGGGCAACCTCACAACTTGAATCTAGTGTTTATTATGTACGCTTATTATTAACGAACACACGAGTCCAAAACTACCAAACACATCCACGCTTTTATAAACGATATTAAAACATTGTTACCCATAAACACGGATCAAATAGTCTGAATTTATAAAGATTTCTGGAGGGGACAACGTTACGGGTCAGAGCATTTTTTGAGTCTACTGGAGGCAGTCAAGTCTGAGAAGATTTGACTTGTACTTATGACCCCTCAGAGACTTCTGTTTTTCAATCCCTCGTTAAATCGCGAAAAAATATTCACTATAAATACCATTGGATTCATTAGTTTAAGGCAGAAAGATGCGACATTATCTTGGTTCGTTTCGATCACATCGCAGGCACATCGGCCCCAAAAGTTTTTTTCCTCGTTTTTGAGGCACTAAAAATGGTCCAATTTTTTTTTTTGAAAAG
>JAGWEN010000398.1:53271-102583 GCA_018703685.1 Orius laevigatus | reverse complement strand
TCGCAGATTTGGCAAAACCTACAAAGCAAATAAGACAAGCTATACATAAACTAAAGAACCAGTTTTTTCTGTAAAAATGAGAACGCAATCCATGCAAAGCTATCTTATCTGTGCCAAGTTATAAGCCTGCATCTGCCATCCTGCCCAGATTTTGATATGTGTAGACCTGGACTATAATTATCAAGGTCGCCTTTCTTCATAAAAAACCGACATTTTCATTAGAGCTTATTTTCAAGCTTTTCTGCTGCCTCCGTTAGAGAAGAATTAGCGTACCACGGAAAACGCCCCAGTAACTCTCCCGTCTATAAAAAAAATATATTTGAAGATATAATAATTTTATATATATTTATATATTTTTATCATACGAAATAGACCGTATTATTCGAGCCCATGTCATAAGTTGGCCGACTAGTCGCGCGCATATCTGGCAAGTTCGAAGGGCCGCCTGCTAGAAAAAACTCTAAAATTAAAATTTTTTGACTGAAACTACAAACTTTATAGTCCTGCTCATTCATTTCAGTAGAGCTAGAGCCATATATTAGCATCAAGTGAGGCTTTAGATTACGATTGAACATTTTTCGCGTTTACTTTATTAGAATACCAAATTTTGGCCTCCAATATTAAAAGGATAGGCTAACTTTGATTTGGATTTCTTTTTTTTAACAGCTATTACCATTAAGATGGTCGTTAATAATTAACTGCGGCTACTTAGCGTAAGTGACGAATAGCACATCACGTGTTCGGCATTTTTTTCCACTCCTCCTCCCTTTCCCCCCCCCCGCCTTTAGATAAAATCATGATCCAATTGTGACTGTCAAACTGCCTAAGCCGTGAGCAAAAAAGAGGCTCAGAACTTAGTCCTTCATAGATTAGCATACGATCGTAATGTCAGAGTTTCAAGGTATTGTTTTATGAATTTTTGAATCGTGAAAAGTGAAGTAAAGTAAGCGTGAATGCCCTGAGTTTCCTATAGAAATGTAATCAGGCTTACAATTTTTTTTTTTTTTTTTTTTTTTTTGTATGCTAGCTTGCATTTATACTAGCATACTCGAAACCTTCATATGGACGAGTTAAAAAGTGATGATATTGTTTCGTGCCTACCATTTAATTGGATAATAGAGGCAAGTTAAATTTTCTAGATGTAATTTTTTCGTTAGCAGCGGCCATAAAGTAGCAGAAGGGAAAAGTCGAGGGCTATCCTATTCGAGATAATTTCTTTCCAAGAGATAGACCAGTCGGCGCTTTCCTTGGCTATTCTAATTGCCATCGCCTCAGACAAGCCAAAGGGCCCCGTCGCCCCCCAAATTCCGCAGCATACATTCACAACCAAACAATCTAAAATGTCAACAAAATGATAATTCAGAAATTTTATAAAAATTTCTACGCTTCTATAGGCATGTCGATTTTCATTCGACCGACATTTGCAGAACATTCAGGAATGAGAAGACAGTGCGAGAGGACCAAGAATCATGAAATCGAATAAAAGCCTATGCCGCAAAAATTTTCTTCTCTATTTCTTACTCCTCATTCCTTCGCGCGACAATGACTGCCAGATATGACAGCTTTTGTGGAATTGCCGTGATTCAAGAAACGACCATTACAGCTATTCCAATTTTATTGCAATATACAACCGCAAACAATACGCAGCTATTACAATTATATTTCACGCTTTTCTAAAATAAGGGTAACCACCGTGCGCTAGGCACATACAAAGCGACTATCTCTAAGCTTTTGAAACATATAAGAAGAATCGAAGTGCTGAAATAAATAGACGAGTGGCGATGCCAACCCTGAGCCGACGCTGCAGGCCAAGGCACAGAGCGCCAACAGTACCGCCCAAATTGGACTGAGCAACAAAAAAAAATAAAAAAAAATCATGGCGACCTATAATAATGTATTCATATAAAAACTAAATTCAAATTAAATCTTTTCAAAAAACCACAGTTTCTTAGAGACATTGAGAGAAAAAACATCAAAGAAAAATGCCGACCGCCGATTATAAATCAGGCAAGATCCGCCCCTGATCCGCGTATATATAAAGCGCTCTTACCTGTAAACCTGTGTACGACGCCTCAATAAGCTACCTCACATTCCTCCAGGAAACTCGCTTATGTCATATTATACAAATGCCTGCCTTGCCTCACACCCCCCCTGGGATAGAAGGGGGAACAATAGCCAGCCCAATTTTCGCCCATAGCTACTTTCAAAAATTTTAAATCTTTTTAAGCCGAGGAGCGTCACTAAATGTCGCAGAAAACGTACTCGTTATTAGACCGGCCTTCTGATGGATACTTAGGCTAAGGATCGTACTTCATGACTGTCTGCTTCCTTCCAGCCTAAAAAGAAAAGCGATTTAATGATTCCAAAGATTGTCTGGAATAATCGTCAAGAAACAATAATTGATCAATTGCCCCCCATATTATCGGCCCAAAAAGAATGATTCAAAACATAACCCAAACTGCGGATTCCTTTGTCGAAAAGAATTAATAAAAATATGTGAAAAGACGGTCCTAGCCTTACCAGTCAACCACACTATTGTGATACTACTGCAATAATATCTTTCGTTGCATGTGCGGGCAGGCATTTAGACCACATTATCTTTTTTCCCTTCATAGAATCATTCTGACAATGATCGATCGCCAAATCAAATGTCGCAATACACATAAACGCCAACTTTGCCCCAGAAACCTTTGTAGCATATGCCACTAAGCAAATCACCATGCCGTTGACGTCGCCACAATTTGCAAACCTGAAAAATTGCAACGCTACCACACAAAATACGAGGCCAACAAAAGCCTAAAACCGGTTTTCTATAAAATAAGCCGAACGACCATCCAGCACAAAGTTTGTTTGCGAGGTTTTAAGTCTGCATTAGCCATCCTGCCAGTAAGTTGTATGTGTCAGACTGGGCTTATTTGAGAATCTGCCCTTTCTTCGAAGAAAAACGACATTTCCTCTTTGAGATATTTTCAATTTTTTCGTTTGCTTCCGCTCGAATAGTCGAATCGCGAGCCAAATCTCCCGCTATACAATATATCATGTTATATCTCACAATGAGGAAAAATGTAATTTACGAATAAAAGGTGCTATTCCTTGCGTTCATAAGTTAGACGAGACTGTGGCGACATCCTGGGGATTTCATATGGGCCCTGTGTGACAAAAACACCTAATAATTGCGTCGAAAATGAGGATATTAAGTTGAGACAATTTAGGACCTTATAAGCGCCCACTATTGACGCCGAATAAGCCCGCTCGAATCTAGAATAAGGCTCACCAGCGAGCTAGGACCATGAACATCGAATAGTCCAGGTTTTCGCGTCTGGAGCTACTAGTAAGTGCCCTCACGTTTCTACGCCCTCTCATTGTCCTGCCCGAATTATTCAACTTAAAGGCATTCACCATAACTTTTAAACCATATACAGAATAAGGCGGAACTTACGAAATTTGTACGATGAAAACAACAGCCAGCTGTTCCCCCTGCCCAATGGACGCATACAACCCAGAGAAAGTCCCAGCTCTAGCGAGACCACTTTCTCACTCCATTTTTACTTTTACACTTGAGATCATTGCCTCACTATGGACCAGACTGAGAATGAAGCCGATAGCACAAACATTGCCCCGGCAGTCATACATCAGAATGACGTCATCAATATTCGATTTAAAACCTCCAGTTATCAAATAAACGAAGCGTTCCACAATAAGTCCTTCCAGTAAACCACATCGATGTATCTCGTACAGTTTCAGGCACCTATGTTTAGTACTCATCCAAGTTACGCGAAAAAGCACCTAAAATACTCAATTAGCCGCTAAGTTGCGATAAAAAATTGATTGCCTTCCACTAGTCAGTCGTTAGACATCTGGAAACATTTTTAACCGTTCAACACTACGATCAAAAATCGAGCATAACCATTATGCCCAATCCAATAGAGCAGTCAAATTCTCGTTGTATCTGTTACCGCGCGCAACAAGCATAAAATGTAGCAGAATAGGGAAATTTAGTTATACATTCGCAGCTAGTCTCATTTCAAAGAGATGACGGTTGGCTGCCTCTCCTGCCGCTATCTCCTCATGCTCAGACCAACAAAGCGCTGGGCGTCGCACCCCAAACTCCGAAGAAACAGCTACACAACCAGACAATCCTCAGAAAAAAACCACAACGAAAATAAAATCTAAAATCAAGCCAACCTACGCTTCTATTAGATAGACGCCATTTTCTCATGCGCGATATGGCGACATTCCATGAATACGAAGACGTAACTGAAGCACCAGGCAATGCACGAAATCCGTAAGCCAAATACTTTAAGAATCCATACTTCTTCACATTGTTTAATTCAAACATAGAAGCCCTTCAGCCCTGACATTTCCCTCTAGACAAACAAATGCATTCATAAATCTGCTTGATAAATGCCTTTCCTGATGCCGCAAAAATTAAGGATAACTCTAATGCTATTCATCTAATATCTCAATTATTCTTCAAATGAACCTAACTCTTCCATTAAACGACTATACTATTTACATCGTTAGGCTACTTCTTTGTAATTTTTTGTACATGATAGAAATAAGCCGAAGGATGTGAAAAAGTAAATGACTTTCGAAGCCAAGCTGAGGACGCCTACGCGCCCAAGCCAGAGATCAACCGGTAGCCGCCAAACATTGAAGCCCCCCCAGATGCAAAAGCAAAACGTTAATAGATTCATCAAAATTGATCAAACCGAGGAGATCGGCTAAATGTGAAGAATAACGCTCACGTTATTAGTCTCGCTTCTTCGCCGGCACTATGTCTTTTAGCATGCTATTTAGCTGTTCGCAGCTTCCATGAGAGCACCTAAAGCAATAACTCTTTAGTCCCATAAAGTCAATTACCCTAATTTACTACCTACCATGGACTTTATAGCATGTACCCCCCTCTTGATATTAATATAATTTTTCTCTCCCGTTGCATAGCTCGGTTGCGCAATCACAGTCTTTCTTTCTTATCCATTCGCTGCATCAATCTGCAATCTAATCGCATCTAAAATATTTGTTATACTCTGAAAACTTTCGTCGCGGTTGACTGGAATCACGATTCTTATTCAAGAGCCCTCCCTAATGATTAGCTATCGTCTATGGTGCAAAACTTACTGCCATAGATTATGCCACGTATCTAACTTTTCTGCCTATGCCTGGCTAATCATTATAGATAGCCCCAGGACCTTTCTGAAGAGATTCCATGAAAGTCGCAGATAGGAGATTTAAACTAAGGAAAGCATTAACGGACGTATGCTAAGCAGAGCCTACGCTTGGTTGGATGAGATCATTATGATGCCCTCTACCAGGGTCTCCAATCCTGCCCCATCTGAGATCTTAATTGTATATGCGAGTCAGCGCATTCTTAGGTATTTTCAAGCCGGCGAGCGTCCCCTACACCCAGGGGGGAGCGCAGACTACTGCCTCACCCGCCTGGGTCACAGGATTCACCATGATACCCATGTGGCTTATAACCAGATACACAACACACCCTTGACAACAGAATACTATACCTGACACCACTTACCTAGCCGTATCTGCCGCTGTCTAGTGCATACCACTGATCTATGCAAAAGTGGCAGCGTCCACTCTCACTTCTCTTCATGTGGCTACCTACCTTTAATGCTGCCCACCCAAGCAAATATACCTTTCACATCACATAATTTTTTAATCCTAAAAATCTCATTAGGATTCACATACACTGCGCTTGATTTTTTGCACAACCATTTTGTTTCGCCTAAATGATAAGAACGCACATCCATCAGAGCTTATAATCCGAGAGTAGCCTGCATTAGCATCCTCACAAAGCTTATAAGAAACTAAACAGGCTTATTTGAGACGCCCGTTTGCTTACCCCTAAAAACGCCACTTCCCGTTGCCCAGAAATTTTCAAATCTTTTCGTACTGCCTCCCGATCGGAATAGTCGAAAACGTGCCCTGAATTCGACAACCTAAAATATCAATCTTCAGCTAACCCATTTTTTTAGACCTTATTAGCAGACCAATACACGTAATAACGAGGGGGTTCCCGCATTGTGTTCGTCGGAACGGTTCGCTATCAATCTGCGCAAGTTCAAAGAGAGCCTGTGAACGGAAAGTAGCTCTCACAACCCAAAAAATTTTATGCGACATAATAGACGGAATCGTATCATAGAACCTTAAATCGCCTCATTAGATGTAGTTTTACGTGACTGAAAATGCAATGACCATAACGAGCTGCGACTCTGATATGGATCCAAATTTTTAAGCGCCATCCATATAACACCATTTTTGTCTGATCTATCTCCACATCCTAAAAAAAGGTCCCCTCCGTTCAAACTACCATAAATTTAGCCATTATATACCTTCGCAGTCGCTTGCTATTGGCGGACTTGCGAGTTATCAAGGCAATAGCCATAAACAGATGCTCGCGTTCATCGCTATCTAGCCCATATCATGCAAACTCGATATCACAAAACTGCATCTCGATAATTCAATAAATGAAAAATCTGAATCGCAGCTCCTCATAAAACTAAATTGCAGATTAAGTTATCCAGGTTGAATGTATAGTTTTGCAACTCTTTAAATCGGAAAAGTGAGTAATAAGCCGGCGCTGCTTAGCATGCCCTGCAGGAAAGTCTACTCTTGCCCCACCTTCCGCTCCAGTTATTCCTAACATCTGCAGTCGAAGCCCTTTTTGCGCCCTTAAAAAACACGCATTTATATCCATTTCTTAATTTTTTCACCGTTTTTCTATAAAAATGGGTCAAAATTTTATTTTCTTTACATATTTTTTTCTGGTGAAAGAGCATAAAGTAGGCGCGATGGAAATGTGGCTGGTATCCCCATTCGCAAGCGTAAGTTCCTTAATCCAAAAGGAGATGAAACGTTGGCCTATTCTTCTGTATCTTGCTATAGTCTGACAAACAAAGCGCATGTCTCCGCCGACCCAAATACCTGCCAGATCGAGACGCCGTACACAACCTAGACAATTCCTTAAACAAGTGCCATACACCAATACCTCATACAACCATCCCTACGCTTCAATGGGATGTCGGATTATTTCAAGGCGATACTGCGACATTACATGGATCGCAAGATGTCCGAAGAACTAGCATCATAAAATTGAAAATATAAATTACAGAAATTAGTTTTTGATTCATCTTATTCTCCTCATCCATCCGTAAACAAGCCTTCTCACAAATTAACACATTCGGACATCAATTACGCGTAATCCATAATAAAATCACGCATTCGTACCAAATATGGCGTCTTATATTCAGCCGAATAACAATCGTCTGTATTTTTAAATAAGTCAATTTTATTGACCTTTGCCCAACGCTCCTCCATATGACAAAAATAGACGGCAGAGCTGAAAAAATAAAAAATTTACTGCCCAACTTAACAAGCCTGCACCAGCCTAAGAAAGAGTCCTAGCTGTCTTAACCTCCAATGCGCCGAGCCTGAAAAAGAATCTAAGTTGGCTCTAGTCGATACTTTTCCCGCCTTACCTAAGCCCGACTGTCAGACAGCGAACGAAAAAGCGATGTCGCAGTCTTCAATCTCTATTTTGCCGGTGCGCCTACTTGGTCATTACACCATTTTCAAATTCGTGCAAGATTCCTGGTAAAACACTAGGACTTCTCACAAGTCGCGCATAACATTTGGCTAAGATATTTTGCCAAAAAAGGTCAAAATCTGGATCAAAGGATAGTGTATAAAAGCACTCTAGCTAAAAAAAGGTTCAAACTAAGAGGCAAAAAAGCAGCCGTCCGTAAAATTCTTGTCAATAAAGAGCGTAGTTTTATATGTCCTAAAGAGAAGTCAAAATCTGGATTACCCCCCCAAAACCTAAAAAAAAGCTAAAAAAAAAAAAAAAAAAAATAAAAAAAAAAACAAAAACGCTCTATTCTAAGTCAAAAAACGGTAAATGGAAGGCCAAAATATGGCGTCTTTATCTGTCCAAAAAGCCCTTCAAATCTACAATATTATAGAGCCTATTCCTTTCTACATAAAATACTAAATACTAGCCTTCAAAAGGGTCTTAATATGAAAAAACGTTGCGCCTAAAATCCCGCACAATGCGTAGCCAGTAGCGTCACCCATATCCTTAGAGTAGTTGGCCACAACATAAAGGTATAATAACTTCGCTGTGGCGTGTTAATACAACTTCAAATGATTCAAGGACCTTAGCCTTTTCAACATTGACAACCTAAGAGATGCCCATAGCCTTTACCATGCCATTTAAGGATGTTAGTACCGTATGATCTAAAAATAATTGACCTCATCAGCCCCCAGGAAGCGCAACGCAGTCGCATTTAACTTTCACCCCGTCTTAGCCGGCATCCATCAATTCACATTTTCTTGAAAAATATCTCAGAAAAAATTGTTTTTAAAAACGTCTAGACGAAACCACTCCGATTTTTTCCGATGCATTTAACCGTTGAAATCGTCCTATCTTAAGCTGCCTAGCACAAGTATATAGGCTAAAATATGCGCACAGCAGCAGTTCGCACATATCCGCCAGATACATTATTAATTAACGCCCGGCCAGTCCATTCTGCATATATTGCTACGAATAGCACGCAGGGACCTCTATACGCCAAAATTAGATTCAGCATCATTGGAAATCTGCATTTTACTTGTCGAATTGTAAGCTTTTGGTTGCCTACCCGTGGCCTGCTAAAAGATGCATTCCAGCGTTAATACGAGGGTTTATATACGCAGATTGTTTGCCCAGCAGTCCATGTTAATATTCGCCAGCATCCGCCGAATATAAGCCCTAGGCACCATGAATATACATCTCAAAAAATAGTCAGAAGGCAAAATGATTACAAGTTTCCTCCTACACCATAAGGAGCAATTCATATTCATCACTATGAGCCAATTCTAGCCTCCTTTTTTTTTTTGCCTAATGGACTCCCTTGGCAAAAGAAGAATGTCCTCCCACAAGATCGAACTTAAGTCATTCGCCCCCCTCCAGCCAACTGCAGCAAAATGAGAAAATCAAAAGCAAATGTATCTTTTTAACCTATGAGCTGAAAGTACATGCCCGGCGCCAAAGCTAGAATTATAAACGTAGCAAATTCTTGCTTTCTGCCCCTCAATTCAAACTCGTTAGGTCATCTGAACCACTTTGAAAAGGTCCAAATTGCTATTGCTGCCACCGTTAATAAATGCAACTTGAATTTGAAGCACATCGCTCCAGAACTTTTCCAGTATGCCCTGCGAAGGCCGTTTCGATGTATTTGTCGTACAGCGTTGGTCACCAGCCCTTCGATGCATCGTCATTGGCTAGCTGTGAATGAAGCTTTCCAGTTGGCTTTTCTGATCCACATCGTATGAATATCTCAAAGCCCAATATCGAAATACATGCATATATCAGGCTCGCCTCACGTGCTTTTCCACGTATTACTGCTATGTATTCTTCGGATAATTGGCTTTCTGAGCGCCAGATCGGAACGCGAAAAGGAAATAGATCCTCACACATAACTTTCTATAGCTCCTTTCTATGGAAACGACTGTTGTTCTCTCGAAGACACCTCTCCAGCCGTCGCACAACATTGTCAGATCGTCATTTTTTTTATAGCCACATCCGCCCATCGATACCTATGATGCCAACCAACAAACTCTTAAAAAGTCAGATAACAAAGCCCATTTGTGTATCACAAAAACACAGCAAAAGTATTTATGATTTTCTAGGGACATATTTCCGCAGAGGCCATGACCCCTACTTTTCTGGCACGACGATCATAAAAGTGAGTATGAATCCGCTAGGCATGGATATGCATAGCCCTGATTGAAAAGACGAAGAAATCTAGCCGTCCTCAAAAAACTCAACTTGGTATATATCGGCGCCTACCTTAATTTTCGTCGATTGTTTGTCGAATGAACATTAAGAGGAAGGAGAGTATGACGAAGCCTGAATAAGTGCTAATCAGATACTCGATAGCGTTTTTTTACATAGTTTTTAGTATAATGAGAATGTATCATGACCGGTATTTCTATGATTAACACAATCGCTTTTCTCCCCGTATATTTTCTTTACAGGAAATCATTAGATTAATGAGGTCTGGCCTAATTAAATAGATTAAAGCATAGAGCGTTCGACCCACACAAAATCCCCAACGGAAGGGTAGGGTGTCGACGGACCGCCTTTATTCGCCATTAAAGACTCGTTTGTGTCTTGAATACAAAAAACAAAAAAATATAGCTAGATTGGAGCAGTTTCAGACAACTATAGGTTACAGAAGATATTCCTCCCAATTCGATAACCGCCTAAAGACGAAAGCGTCTTTGGTTAAAGTTTTCTCTTAGAGGAGCTCGCATTGAAATTCATCGAAGAAGAGAATTTGCTCCGCCCAGCAGCACACCTCACAATGACCCAACAATACAAGTATGCTACACTACTCATACTACTCAGCAGCTGAAACCCCCCTATCTAGTATCCATCAACTTTTCCCCCCATATACCCCTATCATCAAATTCCTTCTCCCTCAAATTCTCATCCGACTCTCCCACCGCACTCGAATTAACTCATTCGACTCCCCCCCCCCAACATAAAATTCATTACTACAAATATCTCAATTCCGACTAAGCCCAATACCCAAATAAATCCTACAAATTATCATTTTTTCGCCGCCCCCACCCCCAGCCTTCCTCAATTATCGCGTCCGACCCCCCCCCCAACAAAGTAGCATGAAATTCCACTGCTTACAATACGTTCCCACCCTTAGGCGGAGAGACCATTATTTATTGTTATGTTATCTAGAGTCAAAGATCGCCCAGCACATTACGGCCCCAAAGTTTTTTCCCTCTTTTGCCAAGCCAAGCACTAAAAATGGTCAGAATTTTTTTTTCTGCCCCTGCGCATTTACTTGATCAGAAAACTCATAACAGAACTGATCTGACGAGCAACATTTGCCAAAAAAATTTTCTTTTTACTTTTTTATTATTTCACGAAAATCTGTTTACAACGAATATTTCGGGGAAAACTATTTGATCTCAGAAAAACCCAGGTAAACGTTTTGTCAGGGTACGAAGCGATGCCCTGTATTCCAAATCTGTTAATATATTCAAAATCGCGATTTAAAAAACGGCGTCGTAATCCTGTTCACAAAGATTAATGAACGGCTGCTGGGGAGTGCGGAGCGTCTGGGGCTCGTACAAAATCAAGATGTAACGGAGATGACGGTGCAAAGCCATTTTTTTGATGCTCTATGGCCCTAGATTCTATTCTTTACGAGTTTTTTTATTTTTTTTTTTTTTATTTTTTTTTTTTTTTTTTTTTTATTTTTTTTTTTTTTTTTTTTTTTCTCAAAAATATAATAACTTTATATAGATAATTATGTAAGCATTTCCAATATCCCGAAAGGGCCAGTAGGAAGCCTTTCCGATCGCTACATAGATGGTCGAAAAATTTTTTTAGTCCTACAAATGTAAATATATTCACTAGCATTATTGGAATTTAGATCGATCCGAACAAGGTTCCGACTGTACATAACTCGTCATGTCCTCCCCCCCCCCCCACCCCCCCTCGTCAATAATCCGTCTGCCCCTCCATTGCAGTTATAATGTATATACAAAAAAAAAATATATATAAATAAAATAAATTAAATAAATCAAATAAATAGAATAAAAAAAAGAAAAAAAAAGAGCAAGACCAAAAAAAAAAAAAAGGCAGCCAGCGCCCTGACGAGAGGTTTTCGACCCTATTAAGCCGATAGCCACCCATGACGAAACCAACACTCCCAATGAAAGGGAACGCGCGCCCCTAATTCGCCCACACCCCATGGCCCAGACGGAATGGGACATTTTAAAATTTTCATACATAAGTACTATAGTACTCAGTATGCAGTCAGTCTCACGAGAATACCCCGCCCCAGCAAAACTAACACCACCGAACGGCAGGCGCGGGGACGACCGGGTCCCCCGGGAGCCATGCCGTCGTAATTCGCTAGAATATAACCCCCCCCCTTTTTAATCTGTGAATCTATTTTTTCTTTTTTATTTTTCTTTCTTTTTTTTTTTTTTTTCTTTTATCCTTTTCTGCGAATTGTGTTTGAAAGTATCATAATGAATTACTCTACAACTTTACGCATATTCACTTTTTGAATTAGAATCGAATAGATCGCGTCAAAATTGCAAACAAAACGTTTGGTCGCCCGTAGCTCGGATACGTTAGCGTCTTAAAAAACAAATACTTAACGATAATTAAATGTATAGTAAATACGTAAGTATTTTTTTTTTTGTAAGACTAACGTATCCGAGCTACGCAGTGCACCAAAACGCGTTTTTCAATTTATGACCCGAGTCTATTCGATCTATTCAAAAAAGTAGAATTTCGTAAAAGTTGTAGAGAATTCAATTATAGTACCTTTCAATACACAATTCGCAAAAAAAAAAAAACACCCAAAAAAAAAAAAAACCCCCCCCCAAAAAAAACAAAAAAAATTAACGATAAAAAAGGGCGCGGGGCGGGATATAAGTCATGCAAAATTACGACCATGGCGTCTCCGTGGCGATCCCGCCCCGTCCCCCCTCGATGAACAGCAGTGCACGTGACGTGTTAGTATTTCGCCCAGGCATTCGCTCTTGACTGACTCAACTAGAACTAAGTCTAAGTATGAAATTCTAAATATTACCGCTTCCGCTCTGAGCGCCTGGACGAGGCGCGAATTAGGGCGACCTGCCCCATTCATTGAGTGAATTGGTTTCTGGCATGGGTAGCACTTACGGCTATCAAGCCGGTGAATACCTCCTACCAGAAGCAGCGCCTCCTTTTTATTTTATTTTCTTTCTTTTTTTATTTCTCTTGTTCTTTCTTTTTTATTACTACTTTATTATTTATTTTATTTTATTTATTGATAGTATATCTTTTTTTTCTGTAAAGTGTATACATATAATAAAATGGCAGACGGAAGGACGGCCAAGGAAGACACAGACACGGAACTTGTTCAGGAATCGTCTAAATTCAAAATTCCCCAATTGTAGAAATTTACATCTTTGCTAGGACAAAAATTTATCGACCTCTTACCCCCACGCTTTACGATCGGAAAAGCCTTCCACTAGCCCTTCGAATGACGGATGAAGAGCAAAGTTTAGATATAAAGTAATATTTTTTGAAAAAAAAAAAAAAAAAAAAAAAAAAAACAAACAAACCCCCAAAACCCCACAAACATTCCAAGAAAGAATCTAGGGCCATAGAAAAAAATAAATAGCTTTGCCACATGTATAACATCCGTACTTAATCTTGCATTTACGACCCCCCAGACGAATCCCCACCTCCCCGCCACGTCTACAATTGGATAGACAGCGATTACGACGCAGTATTTTAACCGCATTTGAAATCCTAAGATAACAGTCATATAGCGAAACAAGCTCGTCGCATACCTACAAAACGTGTACTGGTTTTCTGAAAAAAGTCTTTTTTTTTTTTTCCCGGAAAAATTCGCTTCCCGAAATTTTCCGGGGCGGGGGGGGGGGGGAGGAGAGGAGGGGAGGGGGGGGGGGGAGGAGGGGGGGGCTGGCGGGCGGGGGGGGGGGGGGGGGGGTGGTGGGGGGGTATTGGGGGGGGGGGGGAGGGGGGGGAAGGGGGGGGGGGGGGGGGGGGGGGGGGCGGGGGGGGGCGGGGAGGGTGGGAGGGGGTCGGGGGGGGTAGGGGGGGGTGTGGGGGGGGGTGGGGGAGGGGGGGGGCGGTGGGGATGGTGGGTGGGCAGGCGGGGGGGGGGGCAGGGGGGGGGCGTGCGGGAGGGGGGGGGGGGGGGAGGGGGGGTGGGGGGGGTTTTTTTTGTGGGGGGCGGGGGGGGGGAGGGGCGTGGGGGGGGGGGGGGGGGGTGGATTATGGGCGGGCGAGGTGGGGGGGGGGGGGGGGGGTGGAGGGGGGGGGGGGGGGGGAGCGGGGGTGGGGGGGGAGGGGGGGGGGGTAGGGGGGACATGGGGGGGGAGGGGGGGGGGGGGAGGGGAGGGGGTGAGCGCGAGGGGTGGGGTGGGGGGGCGTGAGAGAGAGAGAGAGTGGGGGTGGGGGTGGGGTGTGGGGAGAGAGTGTGGGGTGAGGAGCGAGCGCGAGCGAGCGCGGGGGTGAGTGCGTGAGAGTGTGTGTGTGGTGTGTGTGGGGGGGAGTGGGGGGGGGGGGGGGGGGATGGGTGGGGGGAGGGGAGGGGGGGGGGGGGGGGGGCGGAGGGGGGGGGGGGAGTGGGGTGGGGGGAGTGGGGGAGAAGGGAGGGGCGGTGGGGGGGGGGGGGGGAGAAGCAAAATTTTTTTTTGGAAAATAGTGCTACTCAAGAATAAGTCTAGAGTTTTCCTGGAATCATAAGCAGAATAGCCGCTTTTCAGAAAAAAATTCGGACCATTTTTATGCTGCCCACAATATCGAGGAAAAAACTTTTGTTGGGCCGAATGTGCTTATGCGCCATCTAGTTGAACTTCCCCCAGAAGAAACAAACAAAAATTAATAGTCGTCTCCGCTCGTAGGGCAGTGGGAACGTATGGTACGGCAACGTGAATTTTCATGCCACTTTGGTGGGGGGGGGGGGGTCGGACCGATAAATTGAGGAGCTGGGGGGGGGGGGGAGGGCCGGAAAAAAATGAATAATAATTTGAGGATATTTTGGGGTGGGGGTTAGTCGGAATGAGAATTTGAGTATAATTTTAGGTTGGGGGGGGGGGGAGTCGGAATGAGAATTCGAGTCGGGGTGGGAGAGTCGGAATGAGAATTTGAGGAAAGGAATTTGATGATAGGGGGTAGATTGGGGGAGAAGTTGATGATACTAGATGGGGGTATTCAGTGCTTAGTAGTAGAGTAGGTGAGCATACTTGTAGTTGGGGTCATTGTGAGGTGTGCTGCTGGGCGGAGGCATTTCGAGGAATTTTCATCGTAGCTCCAGACCTTTCCGTCTTTAGGCGGTTCAAATTTTTCGAATAATCTTCTTACCCAAGTTGTCTGAACCTCCAAATCTACAGGTTTTCAAGACACAAAGAGTCTTAATGCGAAAAAGCGGCGTGACACCACCCCTTCCTTGTCCAGAACCCATTTCTAATCATTTAATTAGCCAGACCTCAAAAATCTCCTCTTCCTGTAAAGAAAATAAACCATTGTGTAATCAAAAATACCGGTCATGATACATTCTCATTAACTAAAAAACAAGCAAAACGCTATCGAAGCTGATTAAATATTCAAGAGCTTCGTCAACCTCCTTCCATTAATGTTCATTCGACAAACAATCGACGAAAATGAAGGTACGCCGGAAAACCAAGTTGAATTTTTTCAAAGACGCTAAAGATTTCTTCGTCCTTTTCATCAGGACATCATCCATCCACGGATTCAACCATATCGTCGCCAAAAAGAGGCACCCTGCTGAAAAGTATGTCCCAGAAAACATGAAAACTTCTGACTTTTTAAAAGAGTTTTTTGGTTCATCATGGTATCGATGGCGATGTGGCAAACGATCTCGACAAGTTTGGCGACCTGGGAGAGGTTCTCGCTCAACCCAACAGTCGTTTCCATAGAAAGGAACTATAAAGAATGGAGGACGTATTTCCCTTCCGTTTCTATCTGCCCGAAAGCCAAATATCACGAAGAATACATAGCAGAATACGTGGAAAACACGTGAGCAGCCATATATCAGATTCGATATTGCCTTTTTAGATATCAAGATGTGGACAAAAGCAAACTGGAAAACTTCATTCAGCAGCTAGCCCAAATGACGATCATCGAAGGAGCTTTGACAACCGACGACAAAACCATCAAACCTCGCAGCTACTGGAAAGTTCTCGACGATGTCAAATTCAAGTTCATTTATAACGTCAGCAATAGCAATTTGGACCTTTTCAAAGTGGTTCAGATGACCAAAAGTTATACAGAAAGCGGAATTTGCTACGTTTATAATTCAGCTTTGGCCCAGTACTTCAGCCCAAGGTAAAAAACACATTTTCTTTTGATTTTCTCATTTTCTGCAGTTGCTGGATGAATGACTGTAAGTTCGATCCGGACATTCTTCTTTTCCAAGGGAGTCCTTTACAAGGAGACATATTCGCTCAAGTGATGAATATGAATGCTCCCTATGGTGTAAGCAACTTGTATCATTTTGCTTTCTGACTATTTTCTAGATGTATATTCATGGTCCATGGGAAGTTCCGGATGCTGCGATATTAACCATGGATGCTGCAAACAACTCGTATAAAACCCTCGATTTAACCGGAATCAGTCTTTACAGCACGGAAGCAACCAAAAAGCTTACAATTCGACAAAGAAAATGCAGAATTCCGAGCGAATCTAATTTGGCGATAAGCCCCGTCTATTCGTACAATATATGCAGAATGGACTGCCGCGTTAATAAAATGATCTCGGAATGCAACTGCGTGCCCCATTTTTACCGATATACTGGCACAGCTAAGATATGCGATTTCAACGGGTTAAAATGCATCGAAAAAAATCGAGGTAGGTTTCATATAGACGATTTTTAAAAACCAAATTTTTCTAGAATTTTTCATAAAATTGATGGATCCCAAGACGGGGGTTAAAGTGAAATGCGACTGCGTTCCTTCCTGCGATGAGGTCAATTATTTTGTAGACACGGACAACACGATGGCATGGTAAGGCTATGGGATCTCTTAGGTTGTCAATGTTGAAAAGGCAAGGTCATGGGTCCTTGAATCATTCAGGTATACCCCACGCGAAGATATACCTAGTTGTGGCCAACACTCTAGGATAGGGTGACCACATAGCACGCATTGTGCGGGATTTTAAGCAACTTTTTTGTCAATTAAAGACCCTTTTGGGGCAGATTTAGTATTTTATTAGAAAGGAAAGGCCTATAATATTAGATTTGAACCTTTTTGGACAATAAAAGACCCTTTTGGGCCTCAATTTGAACCGTTTTTTGACTAGAATACACCCTTTTTATCCAGATTTTGACCCTTTTTGGCAAGAATAGACCAAATGTTTGCCGACTTGTGACGTCTTATGTTTACAGGAATCTTGGCACGAATTTAAAATGGGGAATGACCAAGTACCCCAAAATGAGATTGAAACGCGACATCCTTTTCGGCTGGTCTGACGTCCTTGGTAAGGAAAAAGTTACCTAGAGCCAACTAATTCTTTTTCAGTCGCCATTGGAGGAACAGCAGGACTCTTTTTAGGCTGCAGCTTGTTAAGCTTTGCAGAAATATTTTATTTTTTCACTCTCCGTCTATTTTTGTTCATAATAAGGCGTTGCAAAGGTCGATAAAATTACTTATTTAAAATACGATTGTTATTCGCTGAATAAAGACCAATTTTGTACGAATCGTGATTTTATTATGATTACGTAATGATCCGAATGTGTTATTTGTGAGAAGGCTTGACGATGGAAAGGAGAAAAGATGAAATCAAAAAAATTTCTGAATATATTTTCAATTTTATGATGCTAGTTCTTCGGACATCTTCGATCCATGGAATGTCGCAGATCGCCATGAAAAACCGACATCCCATTGAAGCGTAGGATGGTTATGAGGTATTGGTGTATCACTTTGTTTTATAGGATTGTCTGGTTGTGTACCCTCATCTGCGGTATTTGGGGCGCGACTGCGCTTTGTTTGTCAACTATGCGAAGATACGAAGAAAGCCCAACGGTCATCTCTTTGGAAAGGAACTACCTCGAATGGAACACCACATTTCCATCCGCTACTTTATGCCTTCGTCAAAAAAATATGGAAAATTTGACCCATTTTATAGAAAAACGGTATAAAATGGATATAAACCGTGTTTTTTAAAGGCCAAAAAGGTTCCCAGATGATGAAAACTGGACGGAAGCAGAAGACTTCTGCAGGATGCTAAGCAACGCCACTTATTTCACCTTTTCCGATTTAAAAGAGTTCAAAACTAACATTCAACCTGAAACTTATCTCAATTTAGTTTATGAGGGACGATTCAATTTTTCATTTTTGATTACGAGCAGTTTTGATACGAGTTTGCATGATATGCAGATTACGATGACCGAGCACGGTTTATGCTATTCCTTGAACTCGCAAGTCGCCAAGTACAGCGACCCAAGGTATATAATGGCAAATTATGATAGGTTAAGGGACCTTTTTTAGGATGTGGAGACGAAAAATGGTGTATATGGATCCTAAAAATTTGGTCCAATCAAGTCCACTCGATGGTCAATCATTTTCGTCAGTCAACTACATCAATAGCGATTTTAAGGTTCGATGATACGATTCCGTCAATTATGTCACATAAAATTTTTTAGATATTTCTTCACAGCCCTTTTGAACTTCCTGATATAGCAACCGTTCCGACGAACACAATGCAGGAACTCGTTTATTACGTGATGCTCTAAAAAGTCAAAAAAATGGGTTACTGAAAATATTTTAGGTTGTCGAATTCAGCACGTTTTCGACCTATTCCACGGAGCAGACGAAAGATTTGAAAATTTCTCAACGGAAGTGTCGTTTCTTGGAAGAAAGCGATCTTCAAATAAGCCCTGTTTATTCTTATAAGCTTTGTAGGATGCAATGCAGGCTTAGGCTCGGATATAAGCTCTGTGGATGCGTTCCTTTCATTTACAAACAAAATGGTTGTGCAAAAATAAGCGAATGTGAATCTAATGAGATTTTTAGGATTGAAAATATGTGATGTGAAAGGAATGATTTGCTTGGGTCAGCATAAAGGTAGGTACCTTGAAAGAGAGAGAGAGAGGAGAGGGAGAGTGAGAGGGAGAGGGAGAGGGAGAGGGAGAGGGAGGGAGAGGGAGAGGGAGAGGGAGAGGGAGAGGGAGAGGGAGAGGGAGAGAGAGGAAAAAAGGGATATCCGCTTCTAGATACCAATCTAAGGGTGGAACGCTGCCACGTTGCTAGATAGTAGACACTAGACACCAGGTATGTGGTGTCAGGTATAGTATATCTGGTGTCAGGTATATCTAGTGTCATTTATATCTGGTGTTGTCAGGTATACCTGGTGTCAGGTATATCTGGTGACAGTTATATCTGGTGTCAGGTATCTGGTATCTGGTACCCAGGGGGGTGAGGCAAGAGTCTCCCCCCCCCTGGGGGTAGGGGGTTATCTGGAGTCAGGATTTGGCGGGTGCCACTAGATACCAAAATCCTGACTCCAGATAACAAAAACCAGATGCAGGATAACCCTGTAGAACACTAATGAGTAATGAGTCATCCTTGATCCTAGTCGAGAATGCACTGTGGCACCAACGTAGCTCTGCTAGTACTGCTTCCTGGTTAAATCATCCTATCTGCACTTTTCATTGAACCTTCAGAAAGGCCCTATCTAAATGATAGCCAGGCAAAGCAGAAAACGTCATAATCTTTGCAGAAGTTTTGCAAATAGGACGATCTAACTTAGGAGCTCTTGAAGAAGAATCGTGATTCCAGCAACCCAAAGTTTCAAAGGTAACAAAAATGATTTTAGATCGATTGATCAGATTGATTCACGAAGGAAAGAAAGAAAACTGTCATTGCCTACCGACTTGCAACGAAGAAAATTATATAATACAAAGGGACACTATAAATCCATGGTAGGTAGGTAAAATAGGGAATATTTATGGACAAAACGTTATTCTTTAGGCCTCATGGAACCAACGCGAAATACATGCTAAACAAGTACCCAAGAAGCAGACTAAAACGTGACGTATTCTTCACATTTAGCGATCTCCTCGGTTTGTCAATTTGAATGAAACTATTAACGTTTTGCTTTTTCAGTCCAATTTGGCGGCACCGTTGGACTCTGCTTGGGCTGCAGCGTCCTCAGCTGCTTCGAAATCATTTACTTTTTCACCCTTCGCTTATTTCTATTCATGTACAAAAAATTAAAGAAGTAGCCTAACGATGTAAATAGAGTAGTCGTTTAGGGAATAGTTTATTTGAAAATAATTGAGATATTAGATGAATAGCATTAGAGTATCCAATTTTTCGGCACAAAAGCATTTTATCAAGCAATTTATGAATCAGTTGTTCAGAGGGAAGATGTCACGGAAGGCTTCTAGGTTGAAAAACAATGTGAAGAAAGATGGATTCTTAAAGTATTTCTACGATTTCGTCATTCTGGTGCTTCGTACGTCTTCGATTCATGGAATGTCGCAAATCGCCATGAAAAATCGTCATCCTATAGAAGCGTAGGTTGGCATTTTAAGTTATTTTCTTAGTTTTTTCTAGGATTGTCTGGGTTGTGACTGTTTTCTTCGGAGTTTGGGGTGCGACCGCGCTTTGTTTGTCTACAATGAGGAGATACCAGGAGAGCCCAACCGTCATCTCTTTGGAAAGAGACTACCTCGAATGGAAAACTAAATTTCCATCTGCTACATTATGCTTGTTCGCAAAAAACAACGAAAATTTGACCTCTTTGATTCATAAATGGTATGCTCGATTTTTGATCGAGTTTGACGGTTAAAAGGTTTCCAGATGCTACGAACTGGACAGAAGCAGAAAATTTTTATCGCAAACTTAGCCAATTGAGTTATTTTACATTTTCCGAACTTGGAGAGTACAAAACAAGCCTGAAACCTGACAAATACATCGATGTGGTTTATGAAGGACATGTGGAACCTTCGTTTATGATAACTGGAGGTTTTAAATCGAATATTGATGACGTCATTCTGATGATGACCGAGCATGGTTTGTGCTATTCGCTTCATTCTCAAGTCTCCAAGTACAATGATCCAAGGTAAAAGAAAAATGGAGGTGGAAACTCCAGAGCTGGGACTTTCTCTGGGTTGTATCCATTGGCAGGGGGGAACACTGCTGTGTTCACGACCTCGAAGTCCCTATTCTGTATATGGTAAAAGTTTGGTGAAGCTAAAGTTGAAAATTCCAGGACATGGAGGCAAAACCTGAGCTACACCAAACCGAAAACTGACATCGAGTCAGGTCCTCTCGCTGGTCCATTAGATTCGACCCTTTTCGGCGTCAATAGTGGCGGCTATAAGGTCCTAAATTGTCTCCAACTTAATATCTCATTTTCATTATTAGGTGTTTTTTCACAGCCCATATGAAATCCCAGATGTCGCCACAGTTCCTAATTATGAAACGCAAGGAAACAACTTTTACGTAAATACATTTTCATAGGAAGATTTAACATGAATATTGTAGACGGAAGAATTGGCCGCGATTTCGACCTATTCGACGGAGCAAACGAAAAAATTGAAAATATCTCAAAGGAAATGTCGTTTCTTCGAAGAAAGCGATCTTCAAATAAGCCCAGTCTACACATACAAACTCTGCAGGATGCAATGCAGACTTAAACTCGCAAACAAACTTTGCGGATGCGTTCCTTATTTTTATAGAAAAACCGGTTAGGTTTTGTTGCTTGATTTTGTGTGTACGTTCAATTTTCAGGTTTCAAATTGTGCGACGTCAACGGCATGATGTGCTTAGGGCAACACAAAGGTTTCTGCAAAGTTGGCGTTTTATGTGATTCGAATTTGATTTCAGATCGACTTGTCAAAATGATTCATGAAGGGAAAAAGGAAATGTGTCAATGCCTGCCCACATGCAACGAAGAGAATTATTCAGTAGTATCACAAATAGGTGTTGACTGGTAAGCTGGGACCCTTTTCAGCATATTTTATATTCTTTTCAACAAAAAGAACCCTTTTTGGGGAGTTTTGAATCATTTTTTTTTCAGAAAAGTGCAAATTTTTTGATCAATTATTGTTTCTTGACATATTCCAGACAAGCTGGAATCATTAAATCCTTTTCTTTTAGGCTGGAAGGAACAAACATGAAGTACATCCTTGCCAAGTATCCACGAAGCCGGCTAAAACGAGACGTTTTCTTCACATTTAGCGACCTCCTCGGTAAAAAATAAAATTTTTGAAAGAGCACGAAAATTGCTGCAGTTCCCCTTCCTATCCCAGGAGGGTGAGACAAGGGGCCTTTGTAAATATGACATAAGCGAGTTTCCGGAGGAAGGTAGGAGCTATTGAGGCCGGTCGTACACAGGCTACCAGTAAACGCTTATATATACGCGATCAGGGCGATCTCCTGATATACCGCGGCATTTTTCTTTGATGTTTTTTCTCCAATGTCCTCAAGAAACTGTTGGTTTTTTTGAAAAATTTAATTTGAATTTTAGTTTTAGAATACATTTATATAGGTCGCCATGAATTTATTTTTTTGAAAAAAAAATTTTTTTTTGTTCCAGTCCAATTTGGCGGTACTGTTGGCCTCTGCCTTGGCTGCAGCGTCCTCAGCTGCATCGAACTCGTCTATTTTTTCACACTTCGATTCTTTCTATTTATGTACAAAAAGCTTAAATAGTCGCTTTGTAGCACGCACGGTGGTTACCCTATTTTAGAAAACGTGAATATAATTGTAATAGCTCGTATTGTTCGTTATATCAATAAAATTGAATAGCAATGGTCGTTTATTGAATCACCAATTCCACAAAACGGTCATTCTGCAGTCATGTCCCGAAGGATGAGGAGAAGAAAAGAGAAGAAAATTTACCATCTTTTATTCGATTTCATGATTCTTGTCCTTCGCACGTCTTCCATTCATGGAATGTCTCAAATCGCGATGAAAAATCGACATCCGATAGAAGCGTAGAAAATTTTTATAAATTTGATTAATTATCTTGAATTACCATTTTGTGTCATTTTAGGATTGTTTGGGTTGTGAATGTTATCTGCGGAATTTGGGGGGCGACGGCCCTTTGCTTGTCGACGATGCAAAGATACCAGGAAAGCCCGACGGTCATCTCTTTGGAAAGAAATTATCTCGAATGGAACACCACTTTTCCGTCTGCTACTTTATGCCCTCTACGAAAAAACACAGAAAATTTAACCTCTATTATCCAAAAATGGTACACGAACAAAATATCATCACTTTTAACTCGTCCAAAGGTTTCCAGATGCAGAAAACAACACAGAAGCCGAACATTTCTATCGGAAACTCAGCAACGCTACTTACTTCAACTTTCACGATTTCAAAAATCAAAAAACAAACCTGAAACCTGACAATTACATCGATGCAATCTATGAAGGAAAGTTCGACCTCTTTTTCTCACCTGTAAGCAGTTTTGACACACAATTGGACATGATTTTATCAATGACCGAACACGGATTGTGCTATTCGCACTCGCAAGTAGCCCAGTATAACGACCCAAGGTAAACAAAAAAGAAATCCAAATCAAAAGTATCTTCTTTTAGATATTGGAGCCAAAATTTGGTATTCAAGAAACCGAAAAATGTCATCGAATCAAGCCCACTTGATGGCGAAATAAGCTTAGCTCTACTAGAAATGAATAGCGGCTATAAAGTTTGAGTTTTCAGATCAAAAAATTTTATTTTTAGGTTTTTTTTCACAGCCCCTTCGAACTTCCAGATATCGCCACAGTCCCAACTTATACGTCAGAAGAATACGTCTATTTCGTAATAAAAAATTTTTGCAAAATGAATATATATTTTTTTTTATAGACCGGAGAGTTTACTGCGTTTTCGACCTATTCTACGGAGCAGACGAAAAGCTTGAAAATAAGCCAAAGAAAATGTCGTTTTTATGAAGAAAGCGACCTTGAAATTAGTCCAGTCTACACATACAAAATCTGCAGGATGCAATGCAGGCTTAAACTTGCACAAAAGCTTTGCGGATGCGTTCCTCATTTTTACAGAAAAACTGGTTCTTTATTTTATGTATAGCTTGTCTTATTTGCTTTGTAGGTTTTCAAATCTGCGATGTCAATGGAATGATTTGCTTAGGACATCACAAAGGTGGGCTCAGAAAAAGGAAGTTGCATTTTCCCAGCTCCCTGTGGACCGATCGACTTGAAATTTTCAGGGCTTTTTCTTATCATATTAAAGAATATTTTTGCAAAATTTCAAGATAATCGTTCCACAGGGAGATGAGAAAACGCGGTTTTTGATTCCGTGACTTTTTAGATCGATTGGTCAAAATGATTCATGATGGAAAAAAAGAGAAATGTGAATGCCTGCCGACTTGTAACGACGAAATTTATTCAATTATTAAAGACTCCGTTACTCCATGGTATACCATACATCCAGAAGTGGCTTATTTTTCTTTCAGGGTTTTAGGAACTAATTTAAAATATTTGCTCTCCAAGTACCCACGTAGCCGACTAAAACGTGACGTCTTCTTCACCTTTAATGATCTACTAGGTTGTTCAAATTGTTTTCAAAAGCTAACTTTTATATTTTAGTCCAATTTGGAGGCACTGTGGGACTCTGCCTTGGCTGTAGCGTCCTCAGCTGTATGGAAATCGTTTATTTTTTCACCCTTCGTTTCATTTTATTTATGCACAAGCCAAGGCGGTGAATGCCCTTGTTATCATTTTGATTAAAGAATATCAAAACGGAAAGCAATATCATTGAATCCTGTCTTTGGACCCAAATTTGGTTTTCCCAAAAGCGACCTTTCCGAAGAAACTTGCGTCTTTCGGCAGGTATGCAAAGCAAATGATCTGACGGATTGGATCGACAGAATCGGGGAATCCCGCGGAGGAGGAGAGAATTCAGAACTTTTTATACGGGAGGGGAGCCGTTTTTAAGGTCAGGATCGCGTTTCCAGTCGCACTTCCTCTCTTCTCCACACTATGGGCAAGGTAAGCGGCATTTTGTTTACAATTGAACCAAAAAAAAACGAAAGCTTAGTCCATTTTCGGCCCTCTTTTCTTCCAATCTTTGCTCAAAATTTCGTTAAAAAAACTCAATTTATCTGCAATTTTTAAAAATCCAACGAGGAATGTAGATGAGGATAATTGCCATTTTTTTTCAAGGACTGAAAAAATGAGTTAATAATTGCAGAAAGATGAGATGATAAAATGCTTTTGGTTTGGTAAAAAGAATGGTCGGTAAGACCCTTAATGGTATTCCCAACCCCTTGGGTATTCCCGCTTTAGTGACAGTCGGTAATGATGGTTTTTTTGAAGGCGATTTTGTTTTTCGTGACATTGACTTTGGCGAGTCCAGCTTTTGGGAGGATCTATTTTGAAGGTAATAATGATACAATTGAGGCACAAAAAGTGATAGTGAAGCCGAGGCCGAATAATGAGACGGTCCATCTTCCCAACCGAGTTTTGGAACCTCCAGCTTATCAACCTCAGCAAAGTTCATCACCTCAGGCACCACCGGCTTCATCCGTTGCAGACCCAAATGAGATCAGAGCGCAAAAGTTTATAACGCAAGGAGTCAACAAACTGGCCATCGAACTCCAAAAGATACTCGGGAACGGGAAAGAAAACGTCATTTTAGCCCCAATCAGCATCTCCGCAGCATTAGCTCTTTGCCTTTTAGGCGCCAAAGGAAAAACCGCAGACGAAATCGCGAATCTTCTTGGAGTCTTCACCGGAGTCGAACTATCCACCAGGTTATTTAACATTTATACTTGACCTAAGATTAGCCAAATGTCAATGTCGGAGATAAACCATTTTTTTCTCCGCAGAAAAGAAATCGTGCATCAAAAGCTCGGTAAATTTTTCAACGTCCTGGAGTCAAATTCGGACCATCTGATAACACAGGCGCAGTTGAAGTTCGCTAGTGGGGTTTTCGTCCAAGAAGGATTTCCTGTAAACCCGTTTTACGAGCAGATATCCCGTAACGTGTACAGAAGCGAAGTATTGCCTTTGAACTTCAAACTGAGAGGAGCAGAAGCCACTTCTATCATAAACAAGTAAGCATCTCATTTAGCTGATTTCCAAAATAAAGGAAGCTATTACGGATGGAAAGATTCGTGATCATGGCGTTCTGGGGAACACGAAAATATACTTTCCAATTTTAATATATTGTGTCTTCAGATGGGTGGAAAATCGTACAGAAGGAAGAATCAAAAAGATCGTCGCGGAATTGTCGCCTGCAAACAGAGCGGTCATTGCCAACGCCATTTACTTCAATGGTGAATGGGAGCATCCCTTTTCAGAGCTTCCAAATCGGTAATTTGCCCTTCTTATAAAAGCAATAATTTCGTTTTTAGCTATAAATTTTATGCTTCTCAAAATCGAATTGTGAATGTGACGATGATGAATTTGGTTGAAGAGCTTCCTCAATATTTTGACAAAGAAAAACGGTTCAAAATGTTCGGTCTTCCTTATAAAGGTGGCGAACTAATGATGTACGTGGTGGTGCCAACAGATCTTGATTTGCTCCTGCATAGCTTTAGTGTGGATAGAATGAATGAGATGATAGACAACTGTACTCTTGGGAAGGTAAAAAAGTTGAATTTCTGGATTCTAATTTTTCTTTTAGTTGATCCTGATTATGCCCAAGTTTAAGCTTGAATCGAGCACAGATTTACGAGAGCCTCTTGAAAAGTTAGGAGTCAGGACGATTTTCAGCCCTCTTCATGCTGACATGAGTGGACTCTCTCCCGGCGTTTTTGCTGGAGAAGTCATCCACAAAGTTGAAATCGAAGTGACCGAAACTGGAACATCAGCATCGGCTGCTACGTTGGTTTCTCTCAAAAGAGATGGATCCATACCTTACGCACGTGTCGACAAACCATTTCTTTTCGTCATATACCACAAAGCTACACGAACAGTCATCTTCTGGGGATCCATCAATGATCCGACATCTTAAAACCTTACAACTATTCTTGCTTATCAATCTAGTCTTTTATACTTTTTATTTATTTTATAACCTTTTAATAAAACTACTTTTTGTTGATCCGTATCATTATTGGCCCCCACTTAGGCTATATGTCGTTTAAATCCACGCCACATACCTCTCAACTATGGAAAGGTTTCTGTTTTTTCTCAACAACAGCAATATACATGGGCTTAGGTATATTGTGAAGAAAGGAAGCCATTGGACAGAAAGGTAATAGAAAAAAGAGCAAATATCATTTTCTGAAGACTTTTTTGGATTCTAAGCTGCGGATTGGCTGCTTATTTTTTGTGCGTCTGGTCGTCCAAAGCATGGGATAAGTTTAAAAATAATCCGGTCGGGTTTGTCCAGGATACTTCTTATTTAGGATGGAATACGTCATATCCTGCGATATCCATTTGTGAGACGGATGCAGATTTGGGAGCCATGGCACAGGTTGCAGATAGGTAAGTACGAGGTAGTCAGGCGTCCATACCACTCATTTTAGATTGTATGGAGTCAACCATGACCCTGATATCGAGACGTTTTTAAAAGACATCGTTTTCTTCGAAGGGAAATGCTATTCGTGCAAGACCCTCTGCAAGGAAACGCTAAACTGCACGGAAGATTTTAAAAACATCACCAATAAGGTAATAAGAGAATTAGGGTTTATTTTATGATTTCATCGTGTTTAGGACCATCAACTCCTTCTGTGCTTCGTCCTCCATTTTGAAAAAACCGGCCAAATCGGAACTTTTTCAGTTTTTGATCTCTAGCGCAAAAACCGTGCGTTTTAGCGACTTAACCACGAAGTAAAATAAGAAAGTTTATTAAATTCTGCGTAAAATGAGCTTTCAAAAGTCAAAATCGGTCCAGCCGTTCGGAAGATATCGATGGTCAAAAATGACCCTTTTTTAGGGCCGTGAGATTCTGTGAGCAATTTTTATCAAAAACTATCGAACACCATTTTTGAACATCGATATCTCCTGAACGGCTTGACCGATTTTGACTTTTGAAAGCTCATTTTACGCAGAATTTAATAGCCTTTCTTATTTTACTTCGTGGTTAAGTCGCTAAAACGCACGGTTTTTGCGCTAGAGATCAAAAACTGAAAAAGTTCCGATTTGGCCGGTTTTTTCAAAATGGCGGACGAAGCACAGGAGGAGGGGTGATGCAAACTTAAATTTAGGACTACCTAATGGTCCTAGTGCACCCTTTTGTCACCTCAGATCCTATTTTTTAGTCGAGAACAAGTTGCAGAAGTTTGATAAACGACTGCTTTTGGAACGGCTCCCCTATCAATTGCTGCGACGCTTTTAAACCATTGAAAACCGAAATAGGGACTTGCTATACTATAAATTCCATCCAAACAGGCTCCCGTTTTGTCCTAAAAGCCAATCAGACGACAGGGCCTGGAGTTCTCAACTTCAAAACTACCAAAGACGTCGTCGTATACGTCCATTCCGAAGAAGACGTCCCGTTTTTGAACCATCCCCTCGAAGAAAAAGAAATGATCATACTTGGCACCAAATTTGATCTCATTTTTCAGGTAAAAAACGCACTAAAAGGCTCCATTATGGTTTTTTAGATAAACGAAATCAATAACGATCCTTTATTGATGAACGTACCGATCAATATAAGGAAATGCAAGTTTCCCAAAGAAAAAGGACTTCGACATTACGAATACTATAGCTATTCCGGATGCATCGTGGAGTGCAGAGAGAAAGCCCAAATGGAATTTTGTAACTGCACTCATCATTTCATCGAAAACAAAGGTTAGGAAAACTACCGTGTTCCTTAACTTAACTTTTTTGTAGATTCAGATACTTGTGGGTTATCAGGGCTTGATTGTTTGACCAAAAAGACAAGTAAGGAAGCAAAATTTTGAAGAACCATTAGTATTTTTGCAGAAATTTTGGGGTCGCTTAAAACTCAAGAAAGTTCGAAGGAAGGGCTTGTCTGCGAATGCCATTCTAGCTGTAACGAACCCGACATAACAGTTGTCTCCAAATCATCACAAGGGTTTGAACATTCCTATATCTCGATATAACATTTTTTTTGCAGAAATCCTCCTGAATTTTCAGAAATAACGATCAAAATGGAAAGCCTTCCTTCCATGAGGTTCAAACGTTTTGTTGTGATGACAAATTTAGAATTGACAGGTGATTTTTGGACTTTTTGCCTCATACCGTCTGAACCAATAGTTTTAGACAAAAGGTCAATTAAATCATTAATAAAGCTTAAAAAATTACCTAAAATTTAAGCCCAACCGGAGCTCTGTAGATCCAATACTTCCTGAGATATTGGACTTCAAAAGAACTGTTTAGCAAATTCGGAATCTTTAAAGTCTAATATCTCAGGAACTATTAGACCTACATAGCTGCAGTTAGGCTTAAATTTTAGGTAATTTTATCAACTTTATTTATGTTATAAGTGACCTTTCGCATAAAACTAATTCTTCAGAAGTTATAAATAAAAAACTGAAAAAAGTCCCAAAAAGAGGTTTTTTGGCTCCTAAAAATTTTCCCATCTATTGTCTCGCATTACATTTTCAGTCAACTTGGGAGGAATTTCTGGCCTCAACTTTGGCGCAAGCGTGCTCAGCATTGCAGAAATTCTATATATTTTCTTCATTCGAAAAATGGCTACTAAAGCCCTGCGTAAAAAATTGAGATTAGATTATATCAATTAAAAGGCATTAGCACGAAATTACACACGAAATCGCTTTTTATTTAACCCCATATCCAGTTTTCAGGATGGCATCGCTCGCTCCACGTGTAATGAGAAGGATTTCCATTTACTGCAACAAAAGCTCCATACATGGGCTTAAATATATAGCGCAGCCTGGTCGTCATATTTCGGAAAGGTAAGGGTTAAAGAGGAGTATCGTCACGTTTAGAATATTTTGGTCTTTGGCCACCTTTTTGTCGAGTTGCGCTGCAGTTTTGATACTAAAAGGCGCCTATTCGAATTATGAGAACAAGCCAGTTAGCTTCGTTTGTGATTCTTCGTATCTCCACTGGGATACGGAATTTCCGGCAATTTCCCTCTGCGAGCTTCCCAACACCCAAAGAGTCAGCGAAGTCCGAGAAAGGTAAAAGGCTACATTTGAGCCGATTCCAGGTTCAATGAAAATTCCAGAATATATGGGAAGGACAGCAACCCTAATATCTACTATTATCTCAAAGACATCGCCTTTTTTCAAGGCACGTGCGATTCTTGTGTTAAAAAATGCTTTAGGGAATTCAACTGTTCAAACGACTTCAAAAAAATTGTTGCCCAAGTAAGCTCCTTTTCTAGAACAGGATCGTTTTATAAAATTTGCAGACTCGATTGAACTTGACGGATCTAATCCAATTCTGCATGTGGGACGGAAAAAGACTCGATTGCTCGAAAATATTTATAAGAACCGACACAGAATTAGGACCTTGTTACACATTCAATTCGTTGAATTCGATGAAATGGTAAAAAATTCAGTCAAAATATTCTGATATGGATGAAGAATGTCGAGCCTGATAGAGTGGACCAGCCAGATTTTTGACCTGACAAAAAAAGTATCGAAGTAAATCCCCCTTAAATTTAAGCAAGGAATCGATTAGGATCAATAACTTTTAGATCCGACATACAGGGTGCTCCAGAACGACTCTAACTTCGTTATTTTAAAAGCGACCTCTGTTTTCACAATGGATATTGATTATACGCTTGATTTCTAGTAATTTTTACTTAGGACACTTTTTTGATAGGACCAAACGTTCTGGAGTTAGGAATACTGTGGCTCTTATAAAGCTGATTATCTGCCAAACTTTTGGTCCTATCAAAAATATGTTTTAAGTAAAAGTTACTGGAAATCAAGCATACAATCAATTTCCATCGTGAAAACAGAGAGGTAGCATATAAAATAACAAAGTTAGGGTGGTTCTGGAGCACCCTGTAAGTCGGATCTAAAAGTTATTGAAACCAATCGATTCCTCGCTAAAATCTAAGGGGAGTTTACTTCGATACTTTTTTTTGCCAGGTCAAAACTGGCACTCTAGCAAAGCAAAAGTCACTGGATTTTCAGGGACGAAAAAAAGTACGTTTCGAATAGAACTAGCGGTCTTGGAAGGCTTCGATTGCGTATATATCCCACAGATGTCAGGGTAAATTGTTCTAGTTTGAACGATAACCAATTTCTGTCATTAGGTATTCATCCATCCCAAAGAAGACCTCCCCTTCTTCAACGCGAACCTACAACCTTCAATCGAGGTCAACGGATACGAAACTTTTCGAATCAAAATTTCCGTAAGTGAAACCAAAAAGTTCCAGATTACAGCATTTTCGTTGAATGCATCAGGTGCATCCTATTGAAAACGAGCCAGGAATCAAAGATGTCCCGATTTCGAAAAGGAACTGCAGATTTACAGACGAGAACTACTTGAAATACAGGAATTGGTACAGCTATTCGGGTTGCATAGAAGAATGCAGATTAAACCATACAATAAGACTGTGCAACTGCACATCCCATTTTCAACCCCAAGTTGGTAAGATCCTAAAAGAAGTCAGAATCACTTTTCAATCAATTTTGCAGCCGGAATTCCAATGTGCAACATAACTCAAATTGGTTGCATCGCAAAACATCAAGGTATTTCAAAAAATGAACATAAAACCAAAATTTTCTTCAGATTATTTAAGGAAATTGAAAAGTCCAGGGGAAGTAGGGTTTGAGTGCTCTTGCCTGGGCACTTGCGTCGAGCCTGATTATAAAGTTGTCAAAACTTACACATAGTAAGTTCTCTATTAAGCGAATTTTAGGTCCAAATAATAATAAAAAGCTGAATTTTTGATGTTAGACCGTGTTTGAGTACTAATTTTGCAGCTTGGAAAACTCCGATGCAAGCCAAAAAAACCTCGAAATTTTTGGACTTTTTTCGGTTTTTGCCTCATAACTTCCGAACCATTCGTTTTATGCGAAAGGTTACTTATAACATAAATAAAGATTATAAAATTACCTACAATTTGAGCCCAACCGCAGCTCTGTAGGTTTAATAGTTCCTGAGATATTGGACTTCAAAGATTTAGCTTTTTTTGTCTAATTCGCAAAGAACTTTTAGCGAACGATCGAATCCATCTATCGCCATCGAATTGAATCATTTGCCTTCTTTTAAATACTACCGGAAAGTAGTTCGACATAAACTGGAGTTGGTCGGTAAGAAATCTTTTAAAGCGAAAATGAGGAGCTGAGATTTCGCCAAAAATTAACTATCCAGCCTTCGCTCCTGATAATTCATTCATTTTTAGTGAGCATGGGTGGAACTGCCGGCCTTTTCTTAGGTGCTAGTCTTTTAAGCATCGTGGAACTATTTTACTTTCTTTTCATGAGGAAATGCGACGAAAATGAAGTCGAAAAAATCGAGAATAAGAGGAAGAAAAAGAGAAAAATAAAAACAACAGACCGCTCCCATGGATTGCATCACCATTCTGATTTTCATACGTACTGTAAATGAAATAAAATAAGTCAAGAAAACCCTAAGCCTAACTTATTGCATCGACCCAGCATAACAGCTCCCTGGTTGCTTATATTGTAGCCAGGCTTTTGGTCCTATCAAAAATGCGTTCTAAGTAAAAGTTACAGGAAATCAAGCTTAGAATCGAATTCTATCGTCAAAATATAGGGTTCGCATTTAAAATAACGAAGTTAAGGTCACTATGGAGCACCCTGTATGTCAGATCCAAAAGTTAGTGATTCCAATCGATTCCTCGCTCAAAATTAAGGGGAGTTTACTTCGATGCTTTTTTTTGTCTGGTCAAAAGTTTGTCAGATGGCTGGTCCAGTCTAGCTGGCACAGTAGAAAGTTCAGAATTGATTTCCCTGAGATTTTATCGAATTCTCATTTTCGACCCACTAAAAGCATTCTCCCATTACTATAGATTTATAATAGACTGGTAACGTTCAAAAATGACCATTTCACGATGTCGAACTGTATGAAACTGTTCAAATTATTTCGAACTCGAACGAAAGAATATTTCGACAATAGTTCGATTCACGGTTTGAGATATATCACGCAGCCGAAAAGACATTTGACGGAGAGGTAAAGAATTTTTAATAGATTTCTAACGAATAAAGGATATTTTGGTCGGTAACGTGTACGATCGCTGTGTACGCGACGTACAAACTTGTACAGGCGACTTGGCACAATTTTCAGCATAACGCGGTCAGCTTCAATGTGGAGACATCGTATTTGGAATGGAATACGACTTTTCCGACGGTGACCATCTGTGAAAGCGAAGCTCCTGATAAGATATTCGACTTTGGTGGAAAGTAGGATTAAAGGTGATCTTTTTGTATATGATTTTGGGTTCAGGTTGTTCGGAGAAAAGAGGAATATGAATAAGGACTTCTTTTTGAGAGATATCACTTTCTTCGATGGGACATGCAATTCCTGCTCTGCACACTGCGGCATCACGATGAACTGCACTGAAGACTTTGAAAGCCTCATCAACAAAGTAAGGTCCTCCCAACCTGGATATCATTGCAGGACGTCTGCTTGACATTTCAGGTCCGAGCCGTATGTGGAAATCTGATGGATTCGTGCTCATGGAATGGAAAATCCTTCGACTGCTGTCAACACATGCTCCCACTGGTCACCGAGCTGGGAATCTGCTATTCTTTGAATTCGCTACACACGAAAAAGTAGTAAAAAATTTTAGCAGAAAATTCACTTTTGTTGCAGAGGTGAAGAAAAGATAGATCTGGTTTCGAATAGAGCTTTGGGGCCAGGAAAGCTCAGTATGATGGTGTACGAAGCGGTTAAAGTTTTTATCCATGCGAAAGAAGACGTTCCATATTTGAATCATCCGCAGGACGAGAAGGCAGTTTTGAATTGGGGTGTCAATTTCGAAATGTTGTTTCAGGTTAGTTCATATCACGCAACAGTGGCGCACCCATGCAGAATCTATCTTGAACTACGAAGAATTTGAGATATTGAAGTTTCTTTTTTTTTTCATCGTTTTTTTTATAATTCAGGTGAATGAGATAGAGAACGACCAAGAACTAAATCAGGTTTCCGTCGAACAGAGAAACTGCCGTTTCCCGTCTGAAAATGTATTAAAAATATACGACTTCTACAGCTACTCTGCTTGTGTTGTCGACTGCAGGGCTAAAGCCCAAATCGAATATTGCAACTGCACACATCATTTCATGCCTCAGCAAGGTTAGTATAAAATAATGTTAAAAATGACACTATAAGATTTCAGACGGGATAAAAACATGCGATATAAAAGGGCTAGCATGTCTTTCCAAGCATTCGGAAACTTTGAGGTCACTTAGGACGGCCGAAAGTTCGAAAAAAGGGCTCGTCTGTAACTGCATGTCTAGTTGTTCAGAGCCGGAATATACGGTTTTGATTAAAACACAGACAAGGTTTTTATAGATGTGAAAATGTTGTTTTTAAATAATTTTTTAGAGATGAAGAACTTTATGGTTCAAAAATTACAATTGCTATGGACAATCTTCCAGCACAAAGGTTCAAAAGAAACGTCGTACGAACACGTCTGGATCTTGTTGGTAATTTTCTACTTTTTAAAGGTTGAATAACACTGTGGGTTGACTTTTCAGTGAGCATAGGAGGGACAGTCGGCCTATTTTTGGGAGCCAGCATTTTAAGCACTTTCGAACTTGCTTACTTCATGTTCTTACGATGGACAACCCTTAAAGAAGAAACCAAAAACTTAAATAAACCAAAACGTACACAACATCTAACTTATTATCCATAGTTTTCTTTAGAAATAAACAACAAAAAATTGTCTTTCTGTTCCTTTATTTATGCTTGACTTAAGATAACATAGGATAAATCCATAGCGATATAAACAACCATAACAGACAACAAAAGAAAAAAAGAGGCGTAAACCATCTTTTAAAGACATTTTTACACCTTTTAGATAAGTACTTTCCTTAAAATATACAAGCTAGTCGATTATTTTAGTATAATATAAAACGTGCTACATTTATGCATATTTTATATATTCTTCCGTTTCTCTTTACATATATACTAATATTATACATAGCTAAGACTATATAACACTGATAGTTATGTGAATGAAAAGTAGAACTGAAAATATATATTTACAATAAAAATTAACTTAAAAAATGACTTTTTAATACGAAAAACTTAAAAGCGAAAGCAAAAAGAAACAACGAAAATGTACAAGGAAATGGCTACTATTGTCTTCATATATTTTTTTATTACTAATAATACACTCACAATTAAAACGTGCATTTTTAAATTTAAAGGGTTGAATTGGCCAATTTTTTTAAATTTAAAAAGGGAGACGGCCCATCCTAATTATCCTTGGATTATGAGTTTTTTTAATACTAAATATTTGTACCGTGAATTAAATCGTGAAATGCATAAAAGCAAGAAACGAAAATTTTTAAAAATGAAAAGTGTTAAAATTTGCTAAAAATGTTTATCAGGAAGATTAGTGGCATAAAATGTTCTTTTTTATAAGTTCGCAAAAGGCAGAATTAGTTCTTTCGTTTTTGTCGATTTACTTGATAGATTCGCCTGTGGTTGCAGCGACATGGTAAGGCGAGCCACCTTGAGTCATACCTAAAAATAGAGTTAAATGATTAACAAAATGTCCGAAATCTCAAAACAATAAAAAAAATTTACCTTGAAAAAATAAAAAATAAAAAAGGAAAAGAAAAATAATAAGAAAAAGAATATAAAAATAGAGTGAAAAAAACAGGGACTTTTTATTTTAGAGGCAGATGTTCAGTGCAACTTATCTTCAAAGTCAATGAGCTTCGCATCTGTATTAGGAAGGGGCACTACAAAAAGAAAATAAAAAATAAAATAAAATAAAAATAAGGAAAAAAGAACTTAAATCCAGGAATAAATGTCAAAGAAAAATTAGGTCAAAAATGAATGTGAATGCCAAGGTATGGTGGGTACGGGGTGTTATGGTGGATACGGGGTAGTAAGGTGTAGAGTATGGTGAGCACAGGGTTGATATGGTAGGTACAAGGTGGTATGGTGTAGAGTAGGGTGGGTACGGGGTGGTATGGTGTAGAGTATGGTGGGTACGGGGTGGTAAGGTGTAAAGTATGGTGGGTACGGGGTGGTAAGGTGTAAAGTATGGTGGGTACGGGGTAGTATGATGAAGGGTAAGGTGAGTACAGGGTTGATATGGTGGGTACGAGGTGATAAGGTGTAGAGTATGGTGGGTTCGAGGTGGTAAGGTGTATAGTATGGTGGGTACAGGGTGGTAAGGTGTAAAGTATGGTGGGTAGGGGGAGGTAAGATGTATAGTATGGTGGGTACGGGGTGGTAAGGTGTAAAGTATGGTGGGTAAGGGGTGGTAAGGTGTATAGTATGGTGGGTACGGGGTGGTAAGGTGTAGAGTATGGTGCCTGGGTACGGGGCAGTAAGGTGTAGGGTATGGTGATTATGGGGTTGATATGGTGGGTATGGTGTGGTAAAGGTGTAAAGTATGGTGGGTACGGGGTAGTATGATGAAGGGTAAGGTGAGTACAGGGTTGATATGGTGGGTACGAGGTGATAAGGTGTAGAGTATGGTGGGTTCGAGGTGGTAAGGTGTATAGTATGGTGGGTACGGTGTGGTAAGGTGTAAAGTATGGTGGGTACAGGGTGGTAAGGTGTAAAGTATGGTGGGTACGGGGTGGTAAGGTGTAAAGTATGGTGGGTAAGGGGTGGTAAGGTGTATAGTATGGTGGGTACGGGGTGGTAAGGTGTAGAGTATGGTGCCTGGGTACGGGGCAGTAAGGTGTAGGGTATGGTGATTATGGGGTTGATATGGTGGGTATGGTGTGGTAAAGGTGTAAAGTATGGTGGGTACGGGGCAGTAAGGTGTAGAGTATGGTGGGTACGGGGCAGTAAGGTGTCGAGTATGGTGAGTACGGGGTTGATATGGTGGGTACGGTGTGGCAAGGTGTAGAGTATGGTGAGTACGGTGTGGTAAAAGTGTAAAGTATGGTGGGTACGGGGTGGTAAGGTGTAGAGTATGGTGGGTACGGGGTGGTAAGGTGTAGAGTATGGTGGGTACGGGGCGGTAAGGTGTAGAGTATGGTGGGTACGGGGCAGTAAGGTGTAGAGTATGGTGGGTACGGGGCAGTAAGGTGTAGAGTATCGTGAGTACGGGGTTGATATGGTGGGTACGGTGTGGTAAAGGTGTAAAGTATGGTGGGTACGGGGTGGTAAGGTGTAGAGTATGGTGGGTACGGGGCAGTAAGGTGTAGAGTATGGTGGGTACGGGGCAGTAAGGTGTAGAGTATGGTGGGTACGGGGCAGTAAGGTGTAGAGTATCGTGAGTACGGGGTTGATATGGTGTGGTAAAGGTGTAAAGTATGGTGGGTACGGGGTGGTAAGGTGTAGAGTATGGTGGGTACGGGGCAGTAAGGTGCAGAGTATGGTGAGTACGGGGTGGATATGGTGGGTACGGTGTGGTAAGGTGTGAAGTATGGTGGGTACAGGGTGGTAATATGTTAAGTATGGTGGGTACGGGGTGGTAAGGTATCATGTGAGTATGGTGAGTATCATGGCCTTATGGTATTACGGTATTTATGACCTCGCTTTATTCAACTTTTTTCTTTGACATTTATCCAATTTGTACAGCGGATGGAATTTGGGGAATTGCCCAAAAGAACGCTATACAAAGAAAACTGGAATAAACACAAACTACCTGTGGTGTAAGTGACTTGATCGGACGTTTTGAGCGAGGTGTTCTCACTCGGCTCGTACGACGGGGCGCTCGCCGTCGGCTGAGATGTAACCGCGTCACCGCACGCGCCTCCTTCATCGTCCGAATCCTGAAAATACACCATCAAAAACAATTCTTTAAGGGTGTCTTCAAGTGTTCAAAAATGCCGATTTAATCTATGAACTCTTGTGCCAATCAGGAGATAAGACACATACCCCTTTCAACAACATCAATCATTAAAAAACCTTTTTTTAGTCCAAAACCACAAACCATCACCATTTTTAAAAGCCAAAAAAGAAAAGTATTTTTAACATGCTTTATATCTGCGTTCTCTGATGTCATCAACGGCAATAAATTAGTGTGAAGTTATTTACACGAGGAGTGAATTTTAGTTTAAAATTGTCTTTAACCAACGAAAACCCATAATGACATCTGCAAAATTGACCAATCTCACGCTTCAAATTGGCCAGAAGTCAGAATATGAATTCTCGGTAAAGTCACATTTACTACATGGGAACTACTTTTGGAAGGATCAGGACGTTCTTTGGAATTGTTAGTTTACCTTTTTTTCTTTTGAGGAGCAGCACATGCAGAAGATTAAAGGAAAAATGATAAAGAAAGAGGCGTGCGAAACGATAAAAATGGAGTTAAAATTTTCTTGCCTGGTTCATTTGTCTGGTGGGCTGCGACGTAACTGGATTTCCATCTCGGTTTCCTTCCCTCTATAAAAATATCCACATTGCTAGACCCTCAGTCGTAAACGACAAATAGAGTTGTCCAAAACGATTTTTTTAACGTTGTGATTGGTACAAAGAGGAAGTTATTGTAATGAACGCCAATCTGCGTGTGGAGGGCACAGAGGATGGTGGGTAAAGGATGTTTGGGTAGGTATGTGGTATGGTGGAGGTATGAGAAGGGTATGAGGTATGATGGGCAGAGGGTATGGTGAGTACGAACTCTGCTGCTCACTTGTTACATCGGGTAAGGGCTATGGAGAGTACGGTGTATGGTGGGTAAAGAATACAATGAGTACGAGATACAGGGGTTAAAAGTTAGGTAGATGCAGGGTATGATGGGCACTTGTATGGAGGACGGCGGGTATGGTGAGACTGGGGTATGCTGAGTACGGGAAGGTAAAGGATAATGAGAGTATGAACTATGCTGGATACAGGGTAGAGTGGTTAAGGGCTATGGATAATATGGTGCATCCATATCAGGATACGGTGAGTACTGAGCATGTGGGGCACATAGTATGGTTAGTAGGAGCTGGAAAGTACGGGGTGGGTAAAGAGTATGATGAGTATGAGGTACGCTGGTCAAGTGTACGGTAGGTTTGGGGTAAGATGGACAAAGCATGGAGAGCGTCGGGTAGGGTGGGACAGAATGTGGTGAGTATGGGGTACGCTGAGTACAGAGAGTGTACAGAGTGGTAAGTACGCTGAGAACGGGAAGGGAAGGGGACACGTTATGGAGAGTAAAGATGCTAGGATACGGGGAGTAGAGTATGTGGGGCACAGAGTATGCTGAGAAGAGGCTGGAAAGTACAGGGTGGTGGGTAGGGGCCAAGGAGGGTACGCTGAGAATGAGATATGCTTGTCAAGGATCATGTAGGTGTGGTAACATAGTATGGAGGGCATCAGGTAAGGTGGAACAGAGTATGGTGAGTATGGGGTACGCTGGGTACGAGGAGGGTATACAGTATGGTGAATACGGAGTATACTGGACACAGGATACACTGTATGGATGATATGGGACATAGTGGGTACAGGATCTGGTATCTGGTGAGTAGAGAGTACGTTGGGCACAGGTAAGGCAAGTAGGATGTTGGATACACGAGAGTACGGAGTATGTTGGCCACAGTGTATGCTGGCACAGAATACGGTGAGAATGAAATAAGCTGGTTACGGGGTAAGGTGAGCACAGAGTACGCTGAGGACAGGGTATGATGAGTATGGGTGGAGGGTACAGGGTTAAATGGGAATATGGTAAGGAGGATACGAGTATTGTGGGTATAGATTTGCATAAGGTGGTACCAGATGCTGAGTACGCAGGGAATATGCTGTAGGAATGATGGAAATCAAAGAGTGCCAGAAGCATAACTGAAAATTCAATGCCTCCTTTCTTATTTTCCACAAATTATGACTTCATCATTCGAAATGTCAAATTTTCCTGTTTCAAAAAAATCGTTTTGTCACTTAAAATAATGGAACTACACAAAATACAGGTAATGGATGTGGCCCAACTTCAATAACTATCAGGAAGAATCATGCTAATGCACATTTTTAAATTTTTCTGCCATGCTCATGACTTATAAAAGGAGTTTCTATAGGTTATGTGGAATGATAAAAAATAAATGAAGACTTACCTTGAAACCAGGGTGTCCATTTTTTTAAGCCAGTGGACACCCTGTATAATGTAAATAAAATGCTCATTCAATTACATGATTGGAGCCTTACCTGTTAGTTATTGAAGTGTTTTTTTGAGAACTTAAAAAAATTAAATAATTGTGTAAAAAAGCATAACAAACATGCCACACTTGACATTTTAAGACCAACCTTATGCTGAAGACTTAATTAATTTTAAAAAAAATTAATAAAATGCCTTAAAATATGGAATAATTTTGAAGAACTCACGTGTAATGTGTGATAATCTCCAGCTTCTTCGGGTGTCCTCGGCTTGCATTTCCCGCAGCAGAAATTGCAGCAGCAACAGAAGCAGCAACATCCGCAGTAGCAGACGGTCACTATTCCGCATAAGAAAATAAGAAGCTGAAAAAAATTGTTTTATTAGTCAACGAATAGCGTCATCGAAGATAAATAGATGAATCATTTCAAGGAGTTTGAGACAAAAATAGACCTAAGAGGAATTTATGAAACAAAATTGAATTTCTTTGGAAAAAAAAAAAACTTGACGTACTTTACACCACTTAGATGTGACGATAAAATAAGCGTTGACGTTGTCCTCGCCGAATTGTTCAGCGATGTAAAGGCCGAGAGATCCGTAATTATCGTAGATGTTCCTTTTCGTCATATCGCTCAGAATAGAATGTGCTCTATTCACATCTTTAAACTGTAAAAAACAAACATTTTTATACTCAATAACATAAAACACAATGATTGGCACTGAATCAATTAGAAGTCTAACTAGAAATGGGTTTTTCTGGTCAAAAACAGCCTGAAAAGGGTCTTTTCTTGTCGATAAGGGTCAAAATCTGGCTGAAAAGGGTCTTTCTTCCCAAAAGAGGCAAAATCTGGCTGAAAAGGGTCTTTACTTGTCAAAAAAGGGTCAAAATCTGGCTGAAAAGGGTCTTTACTTGTCAAAAAGGTTAAAAATCAGGCTGAAAAGGGTCTTTACTTGTCAAAAAGGGTCAGAATCTGGCTGAAAAGGGTCTTTACTTGTCAAAAAAGGGTCAAAATGTGGGTGAAAAGGGTCTTTTCTTGTCAACAAGGGTTAAAATCTGGCTGAAAAGGGTCTTTACTTGTCAAAAAAAGGGTCAAAATCTGGCTGAAAGGGGTCTTTTCTTGTCAATAAGGGTCCAAATCTGGCTGAAAAGGGTCTTTACTTGTCCAAAAAAAAAGGTCAAAATCTGGCTGAAAAGGGTCTTTTCTTGTCAAAAAGGGGTTAAAATCTGGGTGAAAAGGGTCTTTACTTGTCAAAAAAGGGTCAAAATCTGGCTGAAAAGGGTCTTTACTTGTCAAAAAGGGTCAAAATCTGGCTGAAAAGGGTCTTTACTTGTCAAAAAACCTTAAAAATCAGGCTGAAAAGGGTCTTTACTTGTCAAGAAAGGGTCAAAATCTGGCTGAAAAGGGTCTTTACTTGTCAAAAAGGGTCAAAATCTGGCTGAAAAAGGTCTTTACTTGTCAAAAAGGGTCAAAATCTGGCTGAAAGGGGTCTTTTCTTGTCAATAAGGGTCAAAATGTGGCTGAAAAGGGTCTTTACTTGTCAAAAAGGGTCAAAATGTGGCTGAAAAGGGTCTTTTCTTTTCAAAAAGGGTCAAAATCTGGCTGAAAAGGGTCTTTTCTTGTCAACAAGGGTCAAAATCTGGCTGAAAAGGGTCTTTACTTGTCGGAAAAAGAGTCAAATTCTGGCTGAAAAGGGTCAAAATATGTCTAAAAATTGTCTTATCTTGTCAAAATCTGTCAGAAAAGGGTCATTCTTATCAAAACAATGATCAAAATCTGGCTAAAAAGGGTTTTTTTGCTTTATAAAGGCTTGATTTTCTCATTGGACTTTCGTCTTTCCAGGAATGGGTAAAAAGGGGGGTAGGGTCAATGCGTAAAAATGTCTCAAAATGCGTAAAATCACTCACAATGCGTACCATGTGGTCACCCACATTGAGAGTATTGTACGGTGAGTATGAGGATACATAGGTGTATGCTGGGCAAAGGCTATGGAGGATAAGGGACATGGTGGGTTCAAGATATGGCGAATACCATATATGAGTATTATGGTTGCTATTGCTAAGCATGATAGGTATCAGGAGTACACATGATGGTTACTAGAGCAATCCATAATGGCAGCTATAGCTAGATTGTTATAGCCCACTATCGCTAGACAGATTCTATGGCAAAGCATGATGGATACAGAAATAATGCTAAGCAAGAATATTATATGAACACTTTATACCATTTCAGCGGCTTCTGAATTATTTGGATTTTTATCCGGATGGTATTTGAGAGCGAGTTTTCTGTACGTTTTTTTGATGTCATCCGCAGTTGCTGTTTTCGACAAGCCCAATATCAGGTAGAGCGAATCCCCCGAAGTACTAAAAAAGAACATAAAACATTTTATTTAGGTACAATTATGTAACAATATTGACTAATATTTAATTAAATATAAGTTACACTTACGACAATTTTCGTTTGTCCATTTTTGTATGATGGAAATGAGTTGAAGATTGGAAGTTTGAAGTTGGCCTTTGGGATCTTAAATTTCGGACGGCATCAAACTTATTTGATTTTCATTCATAAAACCCATTCAACTATTTTAAAAACAATCAAGATCTACGATAAACAGAGAACGTCTCAATTAAATTTTTTATTCTTATCTCTTTATGAATGGATGGTTCGAAAGAAAATTGGCTACCTATTCCTTATTGGATTTTTTCAGCTGTTTTTTGACGAAAATTGAAGGGTCGAAAACGCAACTCCCCGCTTTTTGAGGACTTTTCGGTGCGGATTCGTCATCGACCAACGAGGGAGAGGGGCGAGAATCAGGGTCGCCAACCTACAAAAATTTACCGCCTGTCATTCCATAGAAAACGGAAAAACTCACATTCGAATGATTTCTAGACCGTTTTTTAGACCGTTTTAGACTGGCTTAGAGACAATTTTAGAACACCAATTTTGGAATGGATTTAAAGTTTAAAGCATTTCTTAATTTTTTAGGACCAATTTAGACCGTTTTTAGACCAATTTTGACTCCAATTTTAGACCGATGCATGTTCAGATCAATCGATTCGGTTTTTGGACCAATTTAGAACGTTTTTAGACCAATTTAGACGATTTATATTTAGAAAGATTTATAGAGCAATTTAGACAGTTTTTAGAGCAAATAGGACAGATTTTTAAACCAAATTAGTTTGATTTTAGAGCACTGTAGACCGGTCTTTAGACAGATTTTTAGGGAGAAAAAATTTAAAGCAATTTAGACAGAGTTTTAGAAAAAAGCAATTTAGATAGATTTTTAGAATAAAAAATTTAGAGCATTTTAGACTGGTTTAGACCGATTTTGAGGCCAATTTTCAACCGGTGTTCAGATCAATTAAATCGGTTTTTGGACCCATTTAGATCGTTTTTAGACCAATTTAGAAGATTTTTAGAAAAAAAAAAAATTTGGAGCAATTTAGACTGATTTTTAGGGGGGAAATTTAGAGCAATTTAAACAGATTTTTAGAGAGATAAAATTTAGAGCAATTAGACCGATTTTTAGGGGAGAGAAATTAGAGCAATTTAGACTGATTTTTAGAGAGAGAAAATTTAGACAGATTTTTAGGGGGAGAAATTTAGAGTAATTTAGACTGATTTTTAGAAGAAAAAGATTACAGCAATTTATACAGGTTTTTAGAAAAAAAAATTATAGCAATTTAGACACATTTTTGGAAACAAATTTAGAGAAATTTAGACGGATTTTTAGACCAAACTAATCCGATTTTAAGATGTGGTCAATGCCTTTTAGCAAGGCAAAAAACAGATTTAGACCGATTTTGACGCCAATTTTAGACCGGTGTTCTACCCAATGACCAATCAAATCGTTTTTCATCAATCTAGATAAATTTTAAGGCCGTTTTTAATTTCGAAAGATTTTTATAGCAATTTAGACCGATTTTAGAGCATCATAATATACCGGTTTTTGGACAGATTTAGACAGACTAACATTAAGACAAATTTAAGATCTAATTAGACAAGTTTTTAGACCATTTTAGAGAGGTATCGATGCCAAATTTAGACCGGTTTTCAGACCAAATTAGACCGATTTTGAGCTTAATTTTAGGCCGGTAGTCAAATCGGTTTTTGGACCGATTTAGATCAATTTTCAGGCCAATTTAGACCGTTTTTAGAGCAATTTAAAAAGATTTTAGAAAAATTTTTATAGCAATTTAGACAGTTTTTAAACCAATTTAGTCCGATTCTAGACCATTGTAGACCGATTTTCGGACCAATTTTAGACCTAATTGATAGGTTTTTGTTTAAAAAATGGCGGCATTCACAGCTGACTTCAAAAACGACGGTAGCGCCCGTCGAATCCAGCAATCACAAAATCATCTGTGTTCCCTTTTGACATTATGCAACCGATAGACACACCACTCCAAACAAAAATCACAACCTCAGTTCCGATTCACCCCACCAAAGCGCTACCATCGCACATTTTAATCATCAATAAATCATTTTCCCAACTAAATAAAACATCATTTTCTATCATTTCCACATCCAGAAACGTTTTTAAACAATAATCTTCCTATCAGAAACATAAACTTAGCAAAAAAAGCCAGTTTTAGAATAAACCTTTAGTTCCAAAAAAGGCCGCTTGGCTTCGTTGGTTTCCTCTGTTGCAACATTTGTGTTCATTTATCTAGGAAATAGATCTTTCAACCCGAGGACTGTAAACTTATAAAAAATACGTAAAAATGTTCTCTTTATTTAGTTCGCGAAGAAATTTACGAAATTCTTTATGACGCTGAAAGTTTAGGGTTCGTTCGTCTCCACCCCTGATTTTAATTATTCACTAAAAAGGAAGTTTTCGAACAAAAAGGTAGGAGAAACAATAAAAAAAGGCCACCCCTCCCCTTCTCTTTGTGAAAGGGTTCAGTGGGTGTCTTGTCTTGTTAGATAATTCAAAATGGCTGCTTCACACGAATTTGTTTATATTTAAAAACGTCATTTTTTTGTTGATGTTTCATTCTTATCGATCCCTATGTAATTGGTTGATTGTATAGACGATGGAGCTGAGAGTTGGGAACAAATATCGACTCGGACGTAAAATCGGGAGTGGATCCTTCGGCGATATCTATTTAGGTGAGCTGCTCAATTCTTTTTTTTCTTTTTAATGCTCAATTCGTATTTTTTTCAGGAACTACCATTTCGACTGGAGAAGAAGTAGCAATTAAGTTAGAATGTATCAAAACGAGACATCCGCAGCTTCATATAGAATCGAAATTCTACAAAATGATGCAGGGCGCAAGTGAGTTATTTGTTTTATTAGTTTTTTAATGGTTTTCAAATAATTGGTCACGTCTTGTCTAATATGTGAGAAATTCTTTGTTTCTTTATGGATAATTTTCTTCGTTTCTTAATTCGTTTTTGGTTATTGTCAGTGTTGCCATCTGACGCTTTTTTTTTGTGGCTTCTTGTGATTTTGGTTGATAATTTATTGGGATTCAGTGTTGCCAACTGAGTTCCAAATGAAAAGGAGTTCTAATTTGTTGCTGAAAATCTTGTTTTCCACCTAGCAGTGTTGCCAATTTAGAAGGGTTTTATAAGGTTTCGATTTCAGTGTTGCCATCTGACGCTTTTTTTGTGGCTTCTTGTGATTTTGGTTGATAATTTATTGGGCAGTGTTGCCAACTGAGTTCCGAACGAAAGGGATTTCCAATTTGTTGCTGAAAATCTTGTTTTCCAACTAGCAGTGTTGCCAATTAATATGGGTTTTGGAAGTTTTCGATTTCAGTGTTACCAACTGATATTTCTTGGCGGATGAGAACTTGGGTTCTTTATAGAAGAGATCAGTGTTGCCATCTGACGCTTTTTTTCTGGCTTCTTGTGATTTTGGTTGATAATTTATTGGGATTCAGTGTTGCCAACTGAGTTCCGAACGAAACTAAGTTCGAATTTGTTGCTGAAAATCTTTTTGTTTTTTAACTAGCAGTGTTGCCAATTAAGAAGGGTTTTGGAAGGTTTCGATTTCAGTGTTACCAACTGATATTTCTTGGCGGATGAGAACTTGGGTTCTTGATAGAAGAGATCAGTGTTGCCATCTGACGCTTTTTTTGTGGCTTCTTGTGATTTTGGTTGATAATTTATTGGGATTCAGTGTTGCCAACTGAGTTCCAAATAAAAAGGAGTTCGAATTAGTTGCTGAAAATCTTGTTTTCCACCTAGCAGTGTTGCCGATTAAGAAGATTTCGATTTCAGTGTTACCAACTGATATTTCTTGGCGGATGAGAACTTGGGTTCTTGATTGAAGAGATCAGTGTTGCCATCTGACGTTTTTAGGTTGTTTTTCTTGGCTTTTTGGTGGTTTTGGTATAATTTCATGTTTTTTTTGGTCTCTTGGCTCTACTTTCTATTGCAGGGTTGCCAATCGTGATTTTGGTTGAAATTTCATTGGAGCCCAGTATAGCCAACTGTGATGATCAGAGGAATGAGGAATTTATATTTCAGTGTTGCCAATTGAAGTTTCTAGGTGATCAGAGTTGTGGGCTTGGCTCCTTTTACAATTTATAGCGCACATAAAGCAGTGTTACCAACTTATTTATGGTTTCATTGTTGCCAACCGTGTAATGAGAGGGTGGGCATTTTCTCAGTGTTGCCACCCTATACTTTTTAATGTTTGAGGTTAAATAATTTTACGTTTGGTTTTTTGGAGATTGCTTAACTTTCACATTGCTATATAACCAGTGTTGCCAACAAACATTTCTACATAGTAAATTCGGTTTACAAGTTTAACTTTCTTTTCATCAGAGGCCTGTGAAATCCAGATTTTTCATAACAATATTGAATTAACATCATATTTTGCAATCCCCAAACCTATGGTTATCCTTTCCAAATTACATAATGGCATTGTTTTCTTCCTTTTTAATTTTTTTAACATTAAAGTTTGAATTTTTGTTTTTAGTGGGTATTCCGACGATCAAATGGTGTGGATCGGAAGGCGATTACAATGTAATGGTCATGGAACTCCTCGGCCCATCTTTAGAAGATTTGTTCAACTTCTGTTCTAGAAGGTTTACATTAAAGACTGTCTTATTATTAGCCGATCAATTGGTAAATAATTTAATTAATTCAAATAATTATTTATTATCGTTTTATTCTTTTCTAGATAAACCGAATAGACTACATCCATAGTCGAAATTTCATCCACAGAGATATAAAGCCTGATAACTTTTTAATGGGATTGGGTAAAAAGGGTAATTTGGTATATATTATAGATTTCGGTCTCGCGAAAAAATACCGAGACGGACGAACACATCAGCATATCTCATACAAAGAGAATAAAAACCTCACAGGAACTGCTCGATATGCTTCCATTAATACACATTTAGGAATCGGTATGGATAAAATTTGATTTATATAATTAATTTGACTGTTTCTTTCAGAACAAAGCAGAAGAGACGATTTAGAATCTTTAGGTTATGTTTTAATGTATTTTAATCGAGGTTCGCTCCCTTGGCAAGGGCTAAAAGCCGCAACGAAACGTCAGAAATATGAAAGAATAAGCGAAAAGAAAATGTTGTCTCCTATTGACGAACTCTGTAAAGGTTACCCAGGTAATATGAAATCTTTGGCGTTGATTATTACCTTTTAAGTTTGTGTTTAATTTTTAGCCGAGTTTGCTATGTACCTAAGCTACTGCCGATCTCTCAGGTTTGAAGAAAGGCCTGACTATTCATTCCTTCGCCAATTATTTCAAACACTATTCCAAAGAGAGTTATTCACTTATGATTACGTTTTTGATTGGAACATGCTCAAATTTGTAAGTTCAATGAAGTTATTGCATTATCCTTGAATCTGGGATTTGGATAGACCAGTCGCCAGAGCGAAAAAATGGGTGTCTGCTGGAAGAAATTGAGGACTTATTGAAACTTTTACAGTTTGTTCGGGGCTAAGGATGACTCTCTTAATTTTTCCAACTCGAGAAACCTGTGATACCCTCAGGAGGGGCGAAAAACCAAGCTGATTTTCGGTTTTTTGCCTATAAGACCTAAACTAAGCGTTTTATGACAAAACACACTCTATTCAATATTGTAGCGCGTACAATTTCCAACAATTTATGACTTAATAAATTTTCCCGTAACCTTACTGCTTATCGAGATACGCCCTATCAAAGTTTGAGAATTTCAAAAAATAGATGGTTTAGGCCTTCTAACAGATGGACGAAATTTTTGGTCAATAACCATAGAACTGACCCATCAGACGCCAAATTGAACTAATTGAACCTATTAGAGGGCCTAAGCCATCTGTTTTTTGAAATTCTTAAACTTTGATAGGGCATATCTCGATAAGCAGTAAGGTTACGGGAAAATTTATTAAGTTATAAATTGTTGAAAATTGTATGCCCTACAATATTGAATAGAGTGTGTTTTGTCATAAAACGCTTAGTTTAGGACTTACAGGCAAAAAACCGAAAATCAGCTTGGTTTTTCGCCCCTCCTGAGGGTAGCGCAGGTTTCTCGAGAGATTCCCACCATAGCCCCGAACGAACTGTAAAAGTTTCAAAAAGTCCTCAATTTTTTCCATGTTCAATGTATATATTGACTGGACTAGGGGGTTAAATATAGGAATGAGTGCTGACAAAAGAGGAGAATGCTGATTTAGAATTTTTTAGGGAGGGAGTCAAGCAGGAGGCGGCGAAGAAGCGAGAGGCGCTCAAGGTCGAGGGGCTGTGAACGCGCGAGCGCTTCCGACGAGCATCACCGTCCGACTCGGACAAGGCGAGCGAGCGAACAACGGCGCTCACAGACGAGCTCGTCCGGGAATCGCTCTCCCGCCCAACAGCAGTCCTACGACCGGTAAATCCATCAAAAATTCGAAAGCATGGGTTCTCGACTAATCCGTAGACTTTTAAGCCTTAAAGCAAACAGTGGACTTAGGGTTTTTCTCTACACCCCTTTATTTTTTTAGAACCTTTTTGTTTTTTCTGTATTATTTTGTACATAAATGGGATTTTAGTCTCAGCACGTGGACGAGCGATAACCGGTGAAGGAGGGCAAGAAAGGCGAGTTTCAATGCGACTTCACAGAGGAGCCCTTCCTAATTCGTCGACTTTAGACTTGAGTGTACAAAGGATGAACACTGTCCCTCCCACTGTCGATAAGTACGTCCTTGGAAAATTACAGAACCAAAAAATTGCCCACAAAAACATTTCATTTTCCGTCTTATTTTCCATTTGTTTGCTTTTTATTTTTATGCACGATTTTATTTTTTGCACTTTTGCACGTATCATCCATCTAACAGCTTTATTATTTTTTAATTATTATTTTTATTTGTTCATAGACTAAATACAGAGGAATTAAGGGCCTTAAATCTGAACTTAAAACTCAATTTTTATTATAATTTACACTATTTGAAACAGATTTGAGTCGATTTAGGACTTGAGGGTAATTACCTTGAATTCGCTCTTTCTTGTCTGGAGTTTGACCCAACGAAAAATCTTATCCCCTTCACTTACCTCATACTTTCCAAACATTCGCCACATCGATGCTATTCAAACCACATAATCACCAAAATCTGCATACACGTGACCCTTTTCAGCCAATATTCACCATAATCTTCCCCACTCTTTATGCCCTTCAAATTTCATGCCCTTACCTTATATCCGCATAGCCAAAACCCTTCACTACTGTACAATACCCTGCCATACCGCCCCTTATTCTATGGCATACCATTTAC
>JAGWEN010000398.1:0-53254 GCA_018703685.1 Orius laevigatus | reverse complement strand
GCCTTCACCCCCCCTAATTCCTTTGACAAATGGCCTATTTTGTCTATAATCCCCCCAAATTTAACGTGAAAAAAAGTACCCCCCCCCCAAATTACTTACCTACATGGCTTATTTTGTCTATAATCACCCCCAAATTTAAACGTGGAAAAGTACCCCTCCCCCAAATTACTTACCTAAATGGCCTATTTTGTCTATATATCCCCCTCCCAAATTTAAAATGAAAAGAGCCTCTAATTCTTGACAAATGGCCTATTTTGTCTATAATCCCCCAAATTTAACATGAAAAAAGTACAAATTACCTTTGACAAATGGCCTATTTTGTCTATAATCCCCCCCAAATTTAACGTGAAAAAGTCACACCCAAATTACTTACCTACATGGCCTATTTTGTCTATAATCCCCCCAAATTTAACGTGGAAAAGTACCTCCCCCCCAAATTACTTACCTAAATGGCCTATTTTGTCTATATATCCCCTCCCAATTTAAAATGAAAAGAGCCTCTAATTCCTTTGACAAATGGCCTATTTTGTCTATATATCCCCTCCCAATTTAAAATGAAAAGAGCCTTCACCCCCCCTAATTCCTTTGACAAATGGCCTATTTTGTCTATAATCCCCCCAAATTTAACGTGAAAAAAGTCCCCCCCCCCAAATTACTTACCTACATGGCTTATTTTGTCTATAATCCCCCCAAATTTAACGTGGAAAAGTACCTCCCCCCCAAATTACTTACCTAAATGGCCTATTTTGTCTATATCCCCCTTTAAAAGTCAATTTTATTCACTCAAAATTCCTTACCTAAAAGGCGTATTTTTTGTCTATAATCCCCCAAATTTAACATCGGAATTTTTCTCAAAGTTTTTTTTATCTGAACTAAAAAATTTTTCCATCTAAAAGTTTAAAAAATCTTAGAAATTGGGTTTTTAACCTAACAAGAGTTATTTTGACAATTCCAGTTACCTTGACGATTAAGATCAGGGAATCTCAAATCTTTAAAACAGTCTCATTGGGCCCATATCATGCACCCAATGGTATTACTTACACAAATACAGTTTCACCATGTTTATCTCAATTATTTGATGCAATAACCGAAAAATAGCTTAGGTTAGCCTTTTTTTAGCTTTTAAATGCCAGTTTCAACCCGTTTTGTAAGAAACGCCGTCATTGAAAACCACCGTTCGCCCTTCTTCACTCTTTATTTAGTCTAAATCGCTACCGACAAAAAAAAATTTGCTAACCATTTCGTCTTCAGCTCAGTTTCAGGAGGGGCAATGGCACCCCCGCCCTTAAGCCCACCCGGGAACGCTCGACGCGGCTCCATGACCAAAACAGACACCGCGAGAAAAAAATGAAGGTACGACTCCCCCCACCTCAATGCTCAGTCCACCACTTAAGAAAGAAGGCAGCTTTTCATTTTTGTTACAAACCAATTAAAAACTTTTTTTTTCATCATTCGGTGCTCGTTTTGTACCAAAAGAGGCCATTTCCCGCCCTCCAAAGTACAAATTTCATTTTCTATTAATTTTTTAAAATCTTAATTACGATTCAAATTGGCTAAAAGGAGCTTTTTCAGGTTTACCTTTTCTTCCCTAAATTTTTCGAGGTTAATAAATTGATAAAGTGCGTTTTTTGATAGGGTCGGGGCAAATGAGTCATTGTGAGGCCTCAGACTGCACAATGAGGAACCTCTCATTGTGTAGCCTGGGAGTTTAGACTCATCCTCCCCATACCATTTTGTATTGAAATCTTGAAATTGTCCGTTTGTAAATAAAATGTGATCTGATAGCTTTTAAGGTTGTATAGGAACAGCGAGGTATAGAAAGGTCATGCCAACTGTTATCGACCTGTTACCTCATTCGGTTTAGAAAAATTTAGGCCTAAATTCAAAAAAAAATTTTTGGAGTGAGAACACTGGGCAACCCACCGTGGGGGGAAGCCATTTTGGAATTATGAACCAACCTGTATATAAATTATTGTATAAAAATAGTGTCAAAAAAATATAAATGTATTTTTTTTTTCTGATAAGTGTGTTTATAATATTTACCCCCTAATTGGAAAAATGTTTCAATTTATTCGTTTCCCCGGGAGGTTGCAATTCAAAATTTTTCACTGTCAGGGTTCAAAGTCAATTTTCGCCCCATTTTTTTCATCCCTGATTTTTCAAAAGACTGACAAAAAAAAGTTCTAAAAACCGTTTTTTATTTATTCTGGTACCCAGCGTACAATTTTGTTCCTAATAACTGTTTTGAATAAATTGAAACAATTTTTTTTTTGTACCTATAAAATTTAGAAAGCCAAATTATCCGTTTATATCGCCTTAAAATTAATAGATTTGTATATTATAATATTAAAAAAAATTAAAATCTAATGTTTTTTGTACTTAAAATACACAGTACTGAAGTGGATAGCATATGAAGACCATGTATTTTTGAGGCAAAAGCCAAAGGAGTCGGTTTTTAAAATTTTCATTTATTTCCGGCTCAAATGTTAGTTTACTAAACAAAAGACTAACGCTTAGTAATATTTTCTCGCTATTAGTAATCACCAGCACCATTTTTGTTTTTGAAAAACGACTGATAAATGGTCTTCGAATTGCGAATCCTTCCTAAAGGTGCAATTTTAGCTTTCGGAAGCATTTCCGAGTTTTTTTAGGCGAGATGCCTACGAGGAATAGTTTCTGTGTTAGTTTTACACTAATTGTTGTTTTTTGGATGTCCCTAGTTTCGGTCCTCACGGACCCTTTTCACGGGCGGATAAAATTTGTAATTTAAAAAAAAACATTAGCTGTATAAAGATTTTAATTGTAATTTTTTTTATTATTTCCTATAATTTTTTTTCTCAATTGAAAGGGAAGATTTGTATGCCAGATTGTTTCGTAAGGCATATTATGTGGTGCCTAAAATATAAAAAAAAAATTCGGTTTTTGTAAAAATACTTAAAATAAATGAAAATTTCAATATGTTCAATTTTGTTTTTTTGAAGCAAATTAAGGGATTTAGAGGCAAAATTTGAGTGATTAGACCCTCAAACCATATGGGACACCTTTGGTCTGACTTGAAATTTTTAGGGTGCCAAATTTATAGTAAATAGGTGTACAGGGAGCTGAGAAAACGCTTCCTTTTGAGGGTCCACCATACTCTAAATTTTGTCTATGAATACCACCCTAAAATATCCTTTGGTGTCCTGGGCTGAAGATTTTGGAGGGGGACATCAGAATACACAAAATAGAAAAGGACCCATTGTGTTTATACCCATTGGGATGCTTGGGTAATCGCCGGATTTCCGAAAGAATCCTAAACCTCCTGTGCCAGGTTTTCCTAACTACCCCTCATATTTCTCATTAGCTAAAGCAGAGGTTCCCAAACTTTTTCACAGTGCGCCCCCCTTTTAAACAAATGAAAACCTGTGCGCGTTTTTGACAAAAGGCTCTTAAAACTTCGATTTTGAGGTTTTTGGACGAAAATTGGGCTTTACAAATGTCGATTTTGAGGTTTTTGACAAAAAAAAGTCTCTTAAAAACTTTGATTTTGAGGTTTTTGGACAAAAATTGGGCTTTACAAATGTTGATTTTGAGGTTTTTGACGAAAATTTGGCTCTTGAAACCTTGATTTTGAGGTTTTTGACGAACAATGTCTCTTAAAACTTTGATTTTGAGGTTTTGGACGAAAATTGGGCTTTAAAATTAATTTTGATTTTGAGATTTTTGACGAAAATTTGGCTCTTAAAACGTTGATTTTGAGATTTTTGGACAAAAGGCTCTTAAAACTTTGATTTTGAGGTTTTTGGACGAAAATTGGGCTTTACAAATGTCGATTTTGAGGTTTTTGACGAACATTGTCTCTTAAAACTTTGATTTTGAGGTTTTGGACGAAAATTGGGCTTTAAAATTAATTTTGATATGGAGATTTTTGACAAAAGGCTCTTAAAACTTTGATTTTGAGGTTTTTGGACGAAAATTGGGCTTTACAAATGTCGATTTTGAGGTTTTTGAAGAAAAACTTGCTCTTATAATGTCGATTATAAGGTTTTTGATGAAAAGTAGCCTTAAAATATGTTCAAAAAGAAAAGAAAAACTAAATTTTTTGCGGAATATTTGAACAAAACAAAAATCTTGAACCTGCCCACTCCCCCTGGGAACAGCTTTGGCCCCCCCAGTTTGGGAACCACTGAGCTAAAGGAACTTTAAACAATATTATAAACCCGTTTTTTTTTCTCTGTAAATTTGATGCTCCTTTTACTTTTAATGGAGCTTTCATCAGTTTGGGAGGAAAGTTGGGGGAGGTTAGGAGGTGCTTAACCTAAAAGTGACTCTTTGGAAAATAGCGTCAGAGGATCCTCAAAATATTGAGCCCCCGTTAAAAATAAAAACCAAATTAAGGAAAATATAATTGCCAACAAAAAGTTATTTATTAGTTTTTTTACTATTTATATTAGTTTATTAGGTAAGCCGTTTTTTTGAGATAGAGGCTATTATCTCTTATCAGTGGAAAATTGATAAAAGATAACAGTCGGGTTACCTTTTAGTTTGATAAAACTATTTTCATTCTCAAAAACTAAAAAACTGATTTTTTTAAATCGCTGAACGTGGAATGAGGAAATAAACGGTCTCAAGGTCGAAGACTTTCGAACCAGTTTCTTCGGGGGTGATGACATTGAAAGTAAAAAGAGATTTTTGGACGCCAGTGTTTCGACACAATGGACGTCGTAAACGGGCGAAATAGCAAAAACGAGAGTTTATATTCGGAATCTCTCTATGAGAGGTTGAATTTTGAAGGGATTTCTGAGAAATTCAAGGGCCCAATCGATGTCCTAGAGCCCGCACCGAATCTCAAAGTTCGACCCCTCGAAATCAACGACTACGATAAAGGTTTGTATTTTTTTCATCATTAATTCGTACTAAATACGTTTTCAGGCTATTTGGAGCTTCTTGCCCAGTTAACCGAAGTCGGAAATGTTCCTATTGGACGATTTGAGGGTAAGGATGAACAATATGTTGTTTTGTACTGGGATGTCCTTTGCTTCTTCCTGGCCATACTGTACCCATCATACAATGCGAAATATCCAGGGGCGGACTGGTCCGGTTTTATAAGCGTTATTTTTGCTCAGTGGCTCCCAAACTGGGGGCGTAAGCTGTTTCCAGGGGGGTGTCGGAAAGCTCAAGATTTTTTTTTTGTACAAATATACCCAAAAATTCGTCAAAAACCTCAAAATCAACATTTTTAAAGCCTAATTTTGGTCAAAAAACCTCGAAATCAACATTTATGATGCCTAATTTTGTCCAAAAACCTCAAAATGAACTTAAAAAAGCTAAATTTTCGTCAAAAAAACCCCCTCAAAATCAACATTTAAGATGCCTTATTTTCGTCCAAAAACCTCAAAATCAACTTTAACTTGACCATTTTTCGCCAAAAGCCTCCAAATCATGGTTGTAAGATCAATTTTTGTCAAAAAATCTCAAAATCTACATTTTAAGTGCAATTTCTTTTGTCAAAATCATCATTTAAAAAGCCTAATTTTGGTCAAAAAACCTCGAAATCAACATTTATGATGCCTAAATTTCGTCCAATAACCTCAAAATCAACTTTAAATTGACAATTTTTTGTCAATAACCTCAAAATCATGATTATAAGAGCAAATATTTTTGTCAAAAAATCTCAAAATCAACGTTTTAAGTGCAATTTCTTTTGTCAAAAACCTCAAAATCAACATTTTAAAACCCAAATTTGGGAACCTCTGTTTTTGCCTAATATTTTTTTTTCTAAAAGCCAATTTTCTGTTAAATTTTTTGCCATCCGGGCGCCCTCTTAACTGAAAACCCACCCACATTCTAAGGTCCCAGTCCGCCCCTGGAAATATCATTCACATATGGGATAGCATTGTCTAAGTATCCCCCATCATGTATTTCCTTATTTTGTAAATCCTGTACTTCCCACATTCCCAGGGGGGTGAGGCAAGAGTACTCCTGTTAAACATATTTCGTTAAAACTTTATCATTGAAAAAATGTTTTCGAAATTATTCATTCTTTATCTTGATTTTAAAAATAGCATAAATAAACCATGTCAGCCCAGAAGCGATTAGTGACTAAGAGTCGAGTCAGACATAACAAAAAAAGTATTTTCAAGCCCCAACCTTTTAATTTTATGACTTCATTTTTGTCACGTTCACATTTTTAAAGTCAAAGAATCCTTTTTTTTTTAGAAACGTTTCGTCTCATGAAAAAGCGAGAGTCGCATTTTATCACCGTCATTGAAGATTTAAACTCAAACTCAATAATCGCAAGCGGTACACTTTTTTTGGAAAAGAAATTCATTCACGATTGTGGATCGGTAAAAAAAAATCAAATTATTAATTTTTTAAAAATAATTTTATATAGAGAGCCAGAATAGAAGATGTTGTCGTGAGCGAAGCATGCCGAGGGAAACAATTAGGGAAAGTGTAAGTTTTCTTTTTCTTGTGTACCTTAAATTATTTCTTTCTTCAGGATTGTCATCTTGCTCATGGAAATGGCCAAATGTCTCAAATGCTACAAAATAAGCCTCGAGTGCAAAGACGAGAACAGAAAGTTTTATGAGAATCTTGGCTTCAAAAGGGAAGAAGGAAACTCGAATTTTATGCAGATTCGATTTTAAATTTTTTTTTGTACTTAAATTGTTATAAATGTTACAATAAACCTTTATTTTATTACCTAAAAGTGAGATTTTGATTCCTGGTAAAAAGTGGGATAGTGGGGGCCGATGAGAGGGTGGGGGAGGTGATGAAAGAGTGGGAACGGGTGAAAGGAGACTGGGGGGAGATGGTTGAGTGGGGAAGTGATGGGACGGTGGGGGGAAGGTGAGATGAGGGAGTAGGGAAAGTGATGGGACGGTGAGGGGAGATGGGGGACGATCATAAGCATTCTTGACATTCGAGTCATCTGTCTACCCCGTTTATGATCCCTATTCTAGGGCACAATTCTATAAAACTTTTTTTTTCTTTCTTTCACGAGCGACTCGACAGATTCTGACGCACTTTATTCCGCCCCCACACTTTTTTATTGCCATGAAAATAAAATCGACGATGCAGAAATAAAAACAACAGTAAATTCAATTTTTTTTTCTCTATTCATTGCCTATTTGTATTATTTGATGTGCCCAAGGGGAGGTAGGCATTCAGCGTTTGTCAGGTTTGGCTCCTCAAACCACTTCAAAATGCTATTTTAGTCCTGTTTTCACACGTCGGTTTTCAAGTACACTCAGATCGAAGAGGCAGTGGCGAAATTGTTTATTTTGACATCTCATACGAATAATTTATAGCTAACAAAAGGTTTCAAAACTTATATAACTGTCCTATTATTCCCCAAACAAAGTGGGCTATAAAGTTCGTACAGGTTTCGCACGTGTTTATGAATATTATAGTCGGCGATAAACTTTTCCATTTTGATTAAAATTTTACTATCGTTTAAATCACCTTAGTTTTTATAGCGCAACATAAAAAAATGTTTATCAGAATCGAAAAATTAAGTTTTAATAGTTGGCAACACTGCTCCGACGTCACACTCGTTACTCAAAAGTTTTTTAATGTATTTTATTATTTTTAAACTATAAGCAATAATTTATAATGATTTAAAAGAAGCCACAAAGGAAATAGTGAGAGCTTGCGCTGTTTGAAGGAGACGAATCGATTAAGGCATAAAATTCAGACCTAGAAAAGTTTGAAATATTAAATTTTTTGTCTCGATGATGAGATATTTCAACAGGTCGATAATTGAAATTTTCTTCAAATTCAAGGTCATGCCTCTAATGCGATTTGCGCTCATTTTATGGCATCCATTTTTATGTATAACGAATTTTTCTCAAGGATTCCATGATTTCATTTTTAAATGAAAATTTCACGCTGTGACTTGATATGACGAATTTAAGATAGATGAGGGTTTTTAGATCTCTGTAGACTGGAAAGTTTATGCAGCTCTTCTTTATAATGGTAAGGAAAACGCTCGAAAAATTTCAAGACGATGAAAGGTTAGTGGTACTGTTATAATGTAACTGCTACTACTGTTGCATTTTTGATCCTTTTTTTGACATTAGGGGCACTTTTAACCCCAAATTTTGAAGATGAGGGGCTCTTTTGACTACACTTTGTTTCCTTTGCGACAAAAAAAGGCCCCTTTTAGCTTGATTTTTGATCCTTTTTTGACACTAGGGGCACTTTAATGTCAAATTTTGGAGATTAGGGGCTCTTTTGATGTTCCTTTTTGACAAAAAAGGCACCTCTTTTCCTGTCTCTCACTTGGTACTAAAACAAAAGCATATTTGAAACAATTAGGTTAATTTTTTATCCCTGAAGGATTAAAGCGAAAAGGACGAGGGAGTTCATCATTTTTAGAATTGAACACTAAGCCCTGATTACACTATTTTTCTCTCATTTATGCATTTTATAGTGGGTGGTGTCGTTTTAATAAATGAATTAACTTTTTTTTACGTTCTAATTTGTTTATTTGGACTATTACTCAGATTGAGTCCATCTTATGCTTATAGCGAGCGTAGGGAAACTTCAGTTTTTGCCTTTTGGTAAATTTTGGTCGTCGAAAATCAAACGAAAAATACTCTTTTATGACGTGAACTTATTTAATGAAGTTTGTTCAATCGGATTAGGTTTGCTATCCGAGACTTTTATGGACATTTTAAAACAGCAATATACACTTTATTATCATCCATAGGGTTTTAATTGAAAATTTATTAAAATTGCATGTCTGGAGCTGCCCCAGACGAAAACTTCCTCAATATCCTGTACGATCTCTTCCCAGATTTGCAGCGTTTTTCGTGTTTATGGACGAAAAATGGTTTTTTGATTGTTTTAATAGATAAAACCTTATGTCGCGTCACTTTTTGTATTTAAATAAATGCTAAAAGCATTTTTTTTCTCATTTTTATGTGCAGAAAACTTTTTTTTTATGCTGATAATAAAAGGACCAAACGCATTTCCCGACTTGTCGGCCTCTCTTTTACGACTTTTCCATTTAAAAGCTGATCTCCTGGATCATTATTTCCGGCTCTAAAATTGCGCGGGAGGGTCTCCTCGAGATTTTTATGCTTTTTAATAAAATATGCTAAACAGACGTACAGAATAGTGACGCACTTGAAACGGTTACGTCAGTTATTTACGTCCGAATCGATGAAAAATGGGGGAAATCGACTGGTCCCCCCTCTCCTCACGAAAATCACAAAAATGGTCACGAGCGATTTTTATTTTCACAAAAAGAAATTAGTTGAGGGAAGGGTAAGGTGGGGGTTGGGGAGGGTAGAGGTAGTAGGGTATGGTGGGGGGAGGGTCGAGGAGGGCAAAACTAAGACAAATCGACTCGATACAAAAACTGACATTTTAAACGGAAACATTTTAAATCAAAATTTGTTCCTTATTTTCAAATAAAAAGTTGTTTTTCATTAAAATTAATTGCTTTCTATTCAGAAAATCCGTCTTGCATTATCATTTCAGAATAAAAACGTCTTCCCTCATCGAAAGCTCTATTTTCAAAACCTTTTAGCATATTTGAAAAATAAGAAAAGGAACTTTATTTCCAGGGGAGAAAAATACTCATAAATAAAATTATCCACCATTTTTTATGGTCCATAAAATAATTGCAAGGCGTCTTTTAACATAATTAGTTTCGGTTTCGAATTTTTACGATGAAATCCTTCTTTTGTGATTATTTTAATGGAGACTTTAAATATTTATTAGCTTATTTTAGTCATTTGAATCGTTTGAGGTTAGTTGTCGTGAAAAATTATTGCTTTTTCGGTCAAAGTCCATCGTAGGCGTATTTTAAAGTTTTAACTATATTGGAGGAACTCGGTTATAACCGATTAAAAAAAACATAACCGAATAACCGGTTGTTTATAACCGGTTATTGATACTCAAGCTGAAAGGAGCGAGAGACGCATTCGAAGTTGATATTCAGAAGAGACTTGATCGTTTTTTAAAAATGGGAAAACGCGTCTCCTTTCACATTTTAAAAGGTAATTTCGTGTTTATTAATTAATAAATATATTAATTGATAAATAATAAAAAAAATTAATAAAACTTCCATCATAAAATTGAAGTTGTACATTTTTTTAACTCGAACAACTTCTTAGGAAGACACCTTTGCCTCATCCCCCTAAGTAGGTTTTATAAAAATTTAAACGAAAATGTAACAAGAACAGTTTATTTTCTCACACATTGAACATTAGGTACAGAAAATTAAAATATACTTTTTAAAAATAATAATCTCAAGGCAATTTAAATTTAATACAATGATTGAAAATAAAATAAATACTATTTACAATAAATAAAAATACTACTTTGTTTAAAAACAATAATTAAAAAGTTGAAAGAAAAGTGCATCACGTTTTTTGTTTAAATTATTGCTGGGCGACGTCTATCCTGCAGTCTTAAAAGTATTGAGCCGAGCTAAATAATAGAACAATTTTATTACAAAATTAATAAAATATAATAATTTGAAAATCGTGTTTGACAATTTTGTGTTGTAAGCTTGGAGATCGAAATGCTGAAGAGAAAAAATAATGAAAATAAAAATAAAATTATAAAAAATTTAGTTTATTCAAATCAGAACTTGAGTAGTTGGCATTTTAAAATTTATTGAATTTGTCCAAAAATTTTTTTAAATCGTGTTTTTGAAAGTTTTTTCTAATTATCTCGAAAACGGTTACTCGGAGGAGAAAAATTAATAGAATAAAAGTTGTAGAGAATTAATTTTCCTTTAACTTTTATTATATTAGTTTTCCTTCTCAGAGTCGCCGTTTTGAAGATAATCGGAAAAACCAATCTTTGGCATGGAGATTTCTCACAATAACCAATGGCCGCCAGAGGTTAGGACTGTAACATACCAATCTGAGACGAAAAGAAAAAAATATGGAGTAAGCAGATGTGGTGGGGGTAAATAGGAATATGATACCTCCTCCTACTAGTCAGTATTGGGTATGATGGGCATCCATGTTTCTCCCCCTAAATTTAACCCATTATAGCGAATTTAAGATACATTTTTTCAAAAAACGCCTCCACTCCTTATAGTTCAGATCTGAAATAATAAGCCTTCGTGCAAGAACCCAGCAATTGATTTGATTATATTTTTATGAGGTCCGTACTCACAATTCTTCCACAGGACCCCAATTATGCCCAAGATCTTCTCAAGCTTAAAACACAAGTTCAATAATTTATTTAGAGGGTAAATCTATATGAGGAAGTTCGATCTCTCATTATGTTGCCTGGAGACAGCCCACGTACTAAAGGATTTCATCGAATTCTCAAAGAGCCACCACAGAAAATAAATTAAATATTAAGTCAAACACAAAACACACATAACAAAAAATGTTTTTTAAAATTCTTGAACTCGAAGGATTCGTTCAAAAATGTTTTCTTAATTTTCAACTTAATTCAAACATAAGCAGATGAAAAAATTTTAAGCCAGCAAAGGTCAGTAAAGAAGTTTCCTTTGCAAAACTTTTCATGAATTCATTTTTCCTTATCACAAATATAAATTTTTTTAATAGTCTAAGAAAAATATTTACTATTCCAAGTTATTTGTACCTCAACAATGTTATGTAATTATGTTTATTTTTCCAGATAACCTGTTCCAGATAACCTCTTGCTGTTCTTATAGGTTGAATCAAGATGGCGACCTTATTTTTCCACTAATTTATTAGCGATTTTTTCTACTAATTAGTGAGTGAATTATTTACTAATTAGCGAATGTAAAATTAATATTTTGAACTAATTAGTGATTGTTTTATTTACTAATTAGTTTTGACTAAATATTGGTTTATTTTAAAACTTAAAATAAACTCTTTCTCAATGAAATTGAGGGTTTCAAAGCCCCAGATCCGAGGCCAAAACGACTCAATTTTAAATTTTTGTTTGTTCTCTTTCTTTTGCAATTCGAGATGGGAAAAGTTCGAAAGATCGACACTTTAGCCATTTTAAAGCTTTTTTTTTGCGTTTCAAAGCCTCAATTTTTATCGAGGCCAAAACGACACTAATTTTTTTAAACTTCGTATTTAAAAAACTTTTTTTTTTCTTTGTAGTAAATAAATAAAAATATTAAATTTTAAAGCACCGGAAAAATGTTTAAATTTTCTTCTGAAGTTCCATTCGGAAAAAATAATTTAAAAAATCAAAAATAAATAAAAACAAGGTAAAAATTAATTTGAAATACTTCAGAAGGTCTTTTTTAAAAAAGATAAATAAAACGCGAAAAAATAAAAACAAAAATAGGAAGTAGTCATCTACACTACATCTCAGCTAGCCTGATAAATAATTATTAATAATTTACTGTAAAAATAATTACCAGAAAAATTTACTGCTTTTGAATGAATGAATCACAAGTCTTTGGCTCACCTAAATTTCCTGACCTTTTAAATAAATTAACCGCGTAAATATTTGGTAGGAGGGAATGTGAGGAGGAGGAGGGTGCGAGAAAGGTAAAAGAGGGGGGATTTAGAGGAATTTGTGGTCGCAAGTAGCTCCAGACCGCCTTTCTATATCAATACCGAGCAAAATTGGCAATAATCGATTTTCTACGACTTTTTTTCATATGCAAACATTGAATTAAATTGATTTCCTCGAAATAAAAGAGCTTAAGACTCGTGAATTAGAAGCAGTAAATTCGTCGGTAAGTGAATACATACCTGAGAACTTCATTAATAAAACTACGACGTTTCGATTGTCATTAGAACTGTTCAAAACTCGAAAAAAACGAGTCAAACTCGTTCAAGTCTGTTTTAAATGCTAAATTATCGCTCTCGAAGTTCTTGTCTTTCATTTGACACCGTCTTCCAGGCGAACTGCTCTCTTTAGGCTGAAAAACAAATAAATTTATACCTGTTTACTCGATAAAAGGTAAGGAAAAGTGAAAATTTGTAACAAACAAAAAAACATACTTTCTTATCTTTTTTGGTTGTACTTTTTGGCCCTTTTTTACTTTTACAACGACCCTTCGTCTTAGATGTGGAAGACACTTGGATATCTGAAAAAGACGCAAAACGAATTTCGTAAGTATTGATTTAAAAAAGGCGAATGAATACATCATAAGGGAAGGAAGCTATAAAACCTCAAATTTCCAACCTCCATGCACAAAAATGTTTTATATTCTATGTTTTGAACATTTTATAAATCAGACTAATAGGCCAAATATTGTGAAAAATATCTTGAGCAGGCAATGAAGGCTTCAGATTGATCCAATAATAACTTCTTATCAGGAAAAGGTGGTAAGAAGTGTGGTAAGGTTTCAAGATGGACGATTGGATAACAAAAAAAAAAGTTTGATAAGACACTTCTGTAACTGCAGTAGGTTATAGGGGAAGGTTTCAAAATGGACGCTTCAATAACAAACTAAAAGCAGACGAAGGCAAAGATAATTAAGAGGTTAATTTAGACAATTCTGTGATTCAGGAAAAGGTTATACATATAAAAAGAATTCAATATGGATGTTTCAATGACAAATAAAAGAAGAGGTTATGAGTGGAATGTAGGTTAAAAAATGGAGACTTCTGTGACCAAGGTTAGAAGTTTGATGACACAAAGGTTATAAGAAATTTGTGCAAATCTGGAGGTTATACTGGAAGGTTTCAAGATGGAAACTTCATAAAAACTGAATGAAGAAGTTATGAGCAAAAGGTAGGTTACAAGATAGACAATAACAAACTAAAAGCTGTTACAAGACCGGTAATTACTAACCACAGGTTATAAAATGTAAGTTATAACATGGACACTTCTGTGAACCAGGAGAAGGCTATACATATAAGGAATTCAACATGGACAAAAAAAAGAAGAATTTATGAGTGAAAGTTGGATTACAAGATGGACTACACCAACACAGGAGGTTTTAAGATGGACACTTCTATGAAACGGAAAAGTTATATAGGAAGTTTTCAAAATAAGCACTTCAATAACTGCTCAAAAATAGCCACTTTAATTACCACCAACTGCAGGAGGTAGTATGGTTTCATTTACACAAATAATGTCAGGTTATAAGAAGTGACAATCCTAACCTTCCTTGAAATGTTAGCTTTTTAAAGTCTATTTACTCAAGAACCAACCAATAAATGGCCTAATAGGTACACACAAAAAACATTCCCAAAAATTACTTAATTCTATATTTAAGGTGGCTGCCAATAGTTTTGAAATATCCTGATTTTTCACCAAAACGGCTACTCCTAGGAAAAAATGAATAAGGACAAAGTTGGAGGAAATTTGATTTCCTGCATATTTTGTCTTATTGATTTATAACGTAGGATGCACCGTTTTTGAGATCTGAAAAGGTTTATAACAATGGGGGGGAAATTTCTCCTTTTTGGTTGGTGGCCACCCTGTATTTAGTATAATTGATACGTACCATCGTCGCCACAGTTCAACTTCAATAATTTACAAAATTAAATACTTAATACTTGTGATGTTTTAAATGAGATCAAAAAAGTAAAAATTTTCTTGAGATGTGATGTCTTCTTTTCTTCTTTCTTCTTTCTTGAGCCAAAAAGAAAAAAATGCACTTTCTTGTGCTTAATTTAAATTATAAAAAAATAATAGGAACTTGAGAGCAATTTTAAATTAAAATACTCTGAATACGGTTTTAAAATTTAAGATTAAAAAAATATAGTTGAAAAGGTAAAAATTTAGTTTTTTCTTTTGCGCCCTCGAGTTGTGGACTTCTTGGTCGTCCTCTTCGGTTTTGCTTTTGGCGGGGGCGGAGGTGCCACGTAGCCGTTGGCGATGGTCATCAAAGTCTGCGCAGCATGGAGATCCACAGGCGGGATCCTATATAAATTTTGTGGTTTCGCATATAAATTTGGGTCGACAGTATCAGGAGAAGCAGAAGTAGATGGTGTAGGATACTGCATAATCACTGAAGGGTACGTCCTTGGATAATAGTTGACCATTTTGCAGTCTTCTAAAGCTGCTATACTCAACATAGGAGTACTCGGGTATGAAATTTCGTCCTTCCTCGCAGGTGGCATCATCGCCTTCCGTTTTTTAAACGGCAAATTCCATTTCGGCTCTTCAGCCTCAGATTTGATCAAATATTCTTTTATTTCGTTCTCGAAGGTATCCAAATGTTTCTGTCTTTCCGGCGTGAATTCTTTGTTTTTCTTGTTCTTCTGAAGGAGAAGATAGTTGGCCCACATCCGTTTAAGGTTGTCTTTGCATTTGGGGCAGCCGCATCGTGTGTTTGGATCCGACGGGTAGTTTTCGGGCGGATTCGGCATCCTAACATCTTTTACATCTAAAGATTCTAATACAAACTTACGAACTATTCTCAAGAGGTTAAATACAAATGAATCTCTAAGTACGACAACTCTATGAAGCCACATACCTTCTTCGGTGAGATTTAAAGGGTCTGTCGTATCCTGAGTGATGTGTTGGTTAAAATCGCTTAATTCGCTCGTCGGCTGGAAGTCGAAACCTGAATCCGGTGGATGATAATATTGACTTTCTTGGTATAATAGATCTGCATTAAAATTGCTATTTACGCAATATCTATCATCTCTGTCGTCATCTAAATTAGGAAAGACTAGCGGATTCGTATTATAAGCAGCATTTTCTTTGCGCATGGCAGGTGTTACTAAGGGTACGATGCTTTCCATAGGGCCGTATGCTCCTTTTAACTCATTGCTGTCGAAATCGTAAGATGGGGGAGAAATGACGGGACGGGGAAGACGATTTTCCGTATCTGGGAGTTCTTTAAGTTCTGCTGCTGTCGGAAATTTACGAGGCTTCCCAAGATTTAATGGTTCAGGCCTCATAAAAGTATTGTTTACACTATTAAAATCATAATCGTCAATTGTCTGCTCGACGGTGCTCAAAAAATCGAATTCTTCGACTCCTTTCGCATACTCTTGGACAGGATTTAGCTTTAAAATATCGGGATTTTCATTGGGAAAATCGAATTCCATCGGCTCGGCCCGTTTGTCTTCTATGGAATTTTCAATTCCTTTTAAAAACTCGTAGTTTTCGACTTCTTTCGGTTTTTCTGTTTCTTGAGGAGCTTGGACGTTTAAATCGCCATTTTCGGCTTGTTTAGGCTCCTCTTTTTGGGGAGTTTCTTCTATTTTTTCGGCAACTTCGACTTCCATTTCTTTTTCATTTTCCGGCGGTTTCGGTTCGGCTTCTAGATCGATGACGACTTTCGGATCTTCGATTATGATTACGTCATCGTCGTCTGAGATTACTTCTTCTTTTATTGTTGAGGAAACACTTTCGCATTTTTGTTTTCTTTTTTTGAGGTTTTCAAGCTGCGAATACTGTTTGAGTTGCTCTTTCATTTTGCGGTTTTGAAGTTTGATCTCTTTTAGCGATTTTTTCTTTTTCGTCAGCTTGGCGACGTTCGCCATTCTTATTTTTTCTTTCGCGCTCATGTTGCTGTTCAGGCTTGACCAGATGTTCGTCATCAAACCGTCATCGTCCTGCAAAAAATTAATAAAAAACAAAATTCTACTTTTAGTCCAGCCAATCTACATCCAAAAAAGGCAAATAAAAATTTACCTCGTAGCTCAGAAACGATTGGTCCTACAAAAAATCTTAGTAGATCAAATTTGTAGCAAATTTAATAAGCTTTAATTTTGTACTTAATGGTTTTTCTCGTACGACGTACGGTTTTTGAGATATTGGCAAAAAACCGAAAAAATTCGCCTTTAAACCACTCCTGAGGCGAAAAGGCAAGGGTTTCAGTTAGGGACTTTTTTTTTGTTTATCAGGGGACCAAACCCTACACATTCCCGAAGAATTTTTTTTTATTTGCCCTTTTCAGGCGTAGATTGACTGGACTATTTGCCATTACCTGTTCTTCGGTGTTATCTCCTCCTTTTTCTTCCTCGAAAAACAATCCTTTGTCCAAATGAAGAGGGAGGGAGTTGCTCCTGTTTTTCGGGTGACCAATCGCCTTAAAAAATTCCTAAAAAAACAGTGATTTTATGTTTCCCCCATTATAATGATATACCGAAGTTTTTGTTTTGATGCAGAATTTCGCTTCCATAAGAAAAAGAGTGACATCCGGCCTTGATTTACGGAGACGAGGGAGTATACCGCGTAAAACACCGGTTTTGATGGCCTGCGCGAAATTCGCTGGTGGGGTAAGTCGGTTTTCGGCGATTTTCATTATCTTTCTTCGATCTTCAGCCCTTTCCATGCACTTCTTCCACATCTTGAAGACCAGAAGGTAGCGAGTATATGTCAAATCGACCAATTCTAGACCATGCGGTACCATAAGGACCCGACTAAAATATAACATTTAGCTCTAAAAACTCTAAAAAGTCAAGACTTACTTAAAAATTGGGGCGCAAAGTTCCCAAAATGAGCGAACCATCATGAATTTCGTTTTAAGGATCGTATCCAGGATGTGATCTTGTGATTTTTCTGAAAAAAATTAGCGTTTGAAGCTTTAAATTGAAAGCCAAGGATGGGAGAGTGGAGAAATGGGGGAGGTGGTGGGAAGGTTGGGGTAGGGGAAGATGAGGGGATATGGTATTTAATAATTTCTTACCTAAAAATAAGAATAACGAAGTAGTTATCTTGCTCCCAATTTTGGCTATGTACTCAGTCCCTCGTCTAAAAATTAAATAGAGCAATTATAGTCCAGTCGCCAGAGCAAAAAAAAGGGGGTCTGCTGGAAGAAATTGGGGACTCAACGACACTTTTACAGTTTGTTCGGGGCTATGGTGGGATGACTCTCTTAATTTTTCGAACTCGAGAAACCTGTGCTACCCTCAGGAGGGGCGAAAAACCAAGCTGATTTTCGGTTTTTTGCCTATAAGTCCTAAACTAAGCGTTTTATGACAAAACACACTCTATTCAATATTGTAGGGCATACAATTTTCAACAATTTTTAACTTATTAAATTTTCCCGTAACCTTACTGCTTATCGAGATACGCCCTATCAAAGTTTGAGAATTTCAAAAAACAGATGGTTTAGGCCCTCTGACAGATGGTATTTTAAATACTAATTTTTGGGTCATATCTGACATAAGAAGACATAAAAATCATCGTCAGCCATTTGAAAGTGGTTGAGAAGGGGTGGCAGACGGCCAGGGTCAGGCTGGCGGTGGTTTGATTTCCACTTTAGTAAGCTTTACGGGAGAACGCCAAGTCCCAGCAAGTCCGGATTAGTCTCATTTTAAAGGTAATTTAATTACTAAGGACGAATACTAAGAGTCAAATTTCGCTATCGTTTATGGTTTGGAAGTGGTAAGGCTTTGAACTTTGAAAAATGTCCAATATTTTCACATTGTGTCATACATTTAGTGGTGCTACGGGAGAACGCTGAGTCCTAGCAAGTCCGGATTAGTCTCATTTTAAAGGTAATTTAATTGCTAAGGACGGATTCTAAGAGTCAAATTTCGCTATCTTTTGTGGTTTGGAAGCAGTCAGCGATTTAGTGAAACGAGAAATTCGCGATCTAGACAAAGTAATTTATGTTTTTGTTGACCATTTCGAAACCATAAAAGATAGCGAAATTTGACTCTTAGTATTCGTCCTTTGCAATTTAATTACCTTTAAAATGAGACTAATCCGGACTTGCTGGGACTTGGCGTTCTCCCGTAAAGCTTACTAAAGTGGAAATCAAACCACCGCCAGCCTGACGCTGGCCGTCTGCCACCCCTTCTCAACCACTTTCAAATGGCTGACGATGATTTTTATGTCTTCTTATGTCAGATATGACCCAAAAATTAGTATTTAAAATACCATCTGACAGAGGGCCTAAACCATCTGTTTTTTGAAATTCTCAAACTTTGATAGGGCGTATCTCGATAAGCAGTAAGGTTACGGGAAAATTTAATAAGTTAAAAATTGTTGAAAATTGTATGCCCTACAATATTGAATAGAGTGTGTTTTGTCATAAAACGCTTAGTTTAGGACTTATAGGCAAAAAACCGAAAATCAGCTTGGTTTTTCGCCCCTCCTGAGGGTAGCACAGGTTTCTCGAGTTCGAAAAATTAAGAGAGTCATCCCACCATAGCCCCGAACAAACTGTAAAAGTGTCGTTGAGTCCCCAATTTTTTCCATGTTCAATGTATATATTGACTGGACTATTAAGGAAAACTTACACTGAAGCCTTGATTTCCATGTCGATGTAAAAAGCGAGTAGGTCGGACATTTTGTCTAAATATGAAGACTGTTCTAATGGCTGAAAGAAAAAATGAAAACAAGGTTATTATGGATAAGCACTTGTCTGGAGGTACCCCAGAAGAAAACTTCATCAAAATCCCATTCAAATTTAATTTCAAAGTTTAACACATATAATAACTTTAATTTTTCACCTGTTTGATTTCTGTGTATATCATATGGAAGAAAAGCAATGTATCGCTGATGGTATTTTTGAGTCTGGCCGCTCTCGCCGGTTTTCCATAGCAGTTTTCCACAGCAAGTGACACATGGCTGAAAAATCCGTAAAATAAGGGTTCTTAGATTGGTAAATTATTTATTTTACCTGAGATAAGTAGACATGAGACTTTCCAAAGCGGGCATACTTTGATCACCGAGTTGTTGCCGACCTAATTTTTGAAAGGACTCGACAAATGGGAAAATCATGGCGAGTTTTTCGTTTCCGGTCATCGGTTTATTGATGACAACGCTTTTTCCGTGAGTTTTGCCAGATTCTTTGAGGCTATTTACCAGCTCATGAACATGCGCACCTAAAATTTAAAAAAAGTATTTCAACTTGGTATAAAATTCATAAAAAAATTGATCCAATTTATGATTTAGTCTAATTAATTTATATTTTTTTAAATCAATTTGTTATAGTAAATTTTGATCTAAAGAAATATGTAAAAAAGTTCTAGGTCGACCGCTATTTATTGAAGAAGAAGAAGAAGAAGAAGAAGAAGAAAAAAGGTTCTAAAGAACTTGTCTGGAGCTAAACCTTACAAAAACTTCCTCAGATATTCTCCCTCCTCCTATCACGTTACAAGTACCCACGAATTTTGGCTACTTATTGAATAGTGGGCTACTTCAAAACGATTCAAATTTCGAAGATAAAAGGCACAATCCCCTTGCTGGGTGTCTTTAATTTTGATGAAGGTCCAAAAATCTGGTCAAAAAGGGGATCCGAGCCACCCATATTCGCTTAAACCACCTAAATCAGCCAACCCACCCAATCCAGCAAAGTGACCCAAATCAGCCAAAACACCCAAATCAGCCCAACCACCCAAAATCAACAAAACATTGATTTGAGTGGGTTTTGCTAGGTTAGGGGGCACAATTAAATTGGGCACTAAGAAAAGGTAGCTTAGGATTAATGACGATTTAGCAAAATCAGGTTACAAAAATGCGTGGAATGGTAAACTGGTCGCAAAACTGAAATGAGTGCAAGTTTTGGAGGGTTTGGAAGTTTAGGTGGTTTGGGCAGTTTAGGTGGTTTCGAAATTTTGGGCGGTTTAGGATTGTTAGGAAGTTTGGGTGGTTTATGTTTTCTTGGTTTTATTGTCGGCCGGGTTATGATTAATTTAGGTTTTTAAATTGTTGAGGGTTTCGGCCATTGGTTTGAGCAGTTTAGGTGGTTTTGACATTTTGGGCGGTTTGGGAAGTAAGAGAAGTTTGGACAGTTTAGAAGGTCTTGGTGGTTGGGGAGATTAGGATAATTTTTAAAGTTTAGGTGGTTCTAACAGTTTTTGAGGTCTGGGCAGTTAGGGTGATTTTGGCATTTTTGGTAGTTATGGTGTTTCGGATGGTTTTGATGGTTTGGGTGATTTGGGTAATTTTGGTGGTGATATTCTCAATATTCATCTTTGATTCTTTAACTGGAAATTGGAATGCTGTTTGTTTTTAATGTGTAAAGTTCCACTTTTTGTTCTGTGCCCTACAGTTTTGCTTTTCAATCTTTTGCGCCCAATTTGCATTTGCCTTTATTTATCTTTTGCGCCCAGTTTACATTTTTAACGTATCACTCCTCCTTTTTTTGATTATTATAATCCCCCTTCAGGTAGAGAGTGCGCCCAAGCCCCAATTTGCCATGGCCCGGGTTGGGTGGTTATGCTTATGGTTTGGGTGGTTTAGCTGATTTAGGTGTTAGGGCTCATTTGGGTGGTTTTGCTGATTTTGGGCGTTTCTGTTGGTTTGGCTGATGTGGGTGGTTCTGCTGATTTGGGTGGTTTAGCTTGTTTGGCTGGTTTCGGTGGTTTGGATGATTTTGCTGGTTTGGATGGTTTGGCTGATTTTGCTGATTTGGGTGGTTTAGCTTGTAGGCTGGTTTCGGTGGTTTGGATGATTTTGCTGGTTTGGGTGATTTTGCTGATTTGGGTGGTTTAGCTTGTATGGCTGGTTTCGGTGGTTTGGATGATTTTGCTGGTTTGGGTGCTTCTGCTGATTTGGGTGGTTTAGCTTGTTTGGGTGGTTTGGACGATTTTGCTGGTTTGGATGGTTTTGCTGATTTGGGTGGTTTAGCTTGTTTGGCTGGTTTGGATGATTTTGATGGTTTGGGTGGTTTTGCTGATTTGGGTGGTTTAGCTTGTTTGGCTGGTTTCGGTGGTATGGATGATTTTGCTGATTTGAGTGGTTTAGCTTGTTTGGCTGATTTGGGTGGCTTATGGAAGTTTGCTGATATGGGTGGTTTAGTTTGTAGGCTGGTTTCGGTGGTTTGGATGATTTTGCTCGTTTGGGTGGTTTTGCTGATTTGGGTGGTTTAGCCTCGCTTGGTTGGTTTGGACGATTTTGCTGGTTTGGCTGATTTTGCTGATTTGGGTGGTTTAGCTTGTTTGGCTGATTTTGCTGGTTTGGGTGGTTTAGCTTGTTAGGCTGGTTTCGGTGGTATGGATGATTTTGCTTGTTTGGCTGATTTGGGTGGCTTATGTTAGTTTGATGGTATGGGTGGTTTTGCTGATTTTGGGCGTTTCTGTTGGTTTGGGTGATAGGGCTGGTTTGGCTGATGTGGGTGGTTCTGCTGATTTGGGTGGTTTAACTTGTTTGGGTGGTTTTGCTGATTTTGGTGGTTTAGCTTGTTTCGGTGGTATGGATGATTTTGCTGATTTGGGTGGTTTAGCTTGTTTGGCTGATGAAAATTAGACTTTTCAAATGTTGATTTTGAGGTTTTTGACGAAAAATTGGCTCTTAAACTGTTGATTTTTAAAGTTTTTAATGAAAAATAGCCTCAGGAATAATTTGTTTCCTTTGAGGTTTTTGACGAATTTTTGGGGGATATTTGAGGGGGAAAAACAAAAACAAAAACCACCCCCCCCCAGTTTGGAAACCACTGATCTAAGATAGTGGTTTTTCAAAAGAAACAAGACGGCTCCAGCAAAAGAAGATGTGATATAACAACTTCCCTGTCTGTAACCTATGCCTCCGTTTTCAAAGCTCCATTGGCATCAATAAAGGGCCTCGTTTTTTGGCTCTTATATTAGTTTTTATGGCTCATCTCTGGCTCTTAAATAACTCCCATAGAATAAGAGGATCTTAAGGTAACCTAATTAGCAATAGAGTACCTAAATGATCGATCAAGGAGCATCATAATCAATTTACTTACGTAAAAGCTGTTTTTCATAAATCATTAATTAAAAAATAATTAAATTAAAATGCATTCTTACTCGTCTTTGACGACATTCCATTAATAATGGACTCGGAGCTGGAAATGGACGAATCCTGTGACGCACGTTTCATTTCCCCTTTATTCTGAGGCGAACGGTTTTTCACGGCGTTCATTTTTTGATGAAATCAATTAAAATATAAGACATAAAATAATGGGGGAGCAATAAAATGTTTCATGGGGAAAAAATAAAAGGGGAAACTTAAAAAATTATGGATGGGAGAATGGACATTTTACGCCTTCGACGGGGTTTTGCCCTATTTACGTTTCTATTTGTATAATCGGACGTGTAGAGGGGCTTCGATCGATTCACCCCAGTGTTGCCACTTTTCCCGAAATTAAACACGAAAACTCATTTTTTAATTTAAAAAAATGAGAGAAATCCATAAATTAATTTTAAAAAAAACTATTTCAAAGTGTAAAACTGAGTTTACATTCTTAAAATATCCTCATTTGTACGTAAAGTGTTTTAAAAATTACGGAGGGGCTCCCTCCCCTTCATTTTGACTTTTGACAGTCTTGCCAACTTAAAGAAAAACCGCGCATCAAACATATTTCGATCTTTCTAGTTATTAGTTAAGGCGATTTATCGCAGATTGGGCATATTTATAAGGCCCAATCTGGCAACCCTGTAATCCGACAAAGGGCTTTTGACACTGTTGCCACTTTAAGCGATTTATCGCAAATTGGGCGTTTTTATATGGCCTAATCTGGCAACCCTGTAATCTGACCAAGTTCAGCAGCCAGTTTGGGCGATTTATCGCAAATTGGGTTACTTTTATAAGGCCCAATATAGGAACCCTGTAATCTGACAAAGTTGGGCTATTGACAGTGTTGCCATTTTGGGCGATTTATCGCAAATTGGGCTATTTTTATAGGACCCAATCTGGCAACACTATCTGACCAAGTTCGGCTGCCAGTTTGGGCAATTTATCGCAAATTAGGCTATGTACTTTTTTAAGGCCAAATCTGGCAACCATGTAAACCGAAAAATTTTGGGATTTTGACAGTGTTGCCAGGATGGTCGTTAATCGCAAATTGGGACACTTTTTGGGCTTAAGCTGGCAGCCCTGTAATCTGACAAAGTTCGGCTTTTGACAGTGTTGCCATATTGGGCGATTTATCACAAATTGGGCTATTTTTATAAGGCCCAATCTGGCAACCCTGTAGCCTGACCAAGTTTGGCTGACAGTGTGGGCGATTTATCGGGAAAAAAAATTTACTTAGTTACCCATTGTAGTTCCCAAGCCTGGTCCCAAATCCTGTAGAAGGCATCAGTATCCTAAGCATCGGTGGGTTTCTTACGTAGCAATGTGCAATGTTAAAGGAAAAATCAGAATTTAAAATTCAAAAGTCAAAAAGGATAAATAAATGTTAAAAAACTTTGAAAATATAATCTCTTTATACAACACATTCTATATACAAAATTATTTTAACAAAAAAAAATCATACACAATAAGAATATGAATAAAGTTATTAAGGTACATAATATTGCATCAAAATAATTAAAAAAAAGTAGTTTGAACAAAATAAAAAAATTATGACACAAATTATTTCAAAAAATAATGAGCTACCTTAGATTAAAATGAAAAGAATCCTGGTGACAAAATTAAGTACTATCTAAAGCTTTAAGTTACAATATTGATGTACAAAAATATGTATAAAAATTCACCGTTTATTGTATGAGAATGGCTATTTTTCAAGTTTTTTTTTGTCCTTAAATCTAATAATACTTAAAAAATATGCGTTTAGGAAGTAAAAGAGACATTGTTGATTAAAAAATTTTTTTTAAAAACAATTTTAAGGACTGAATTCTTAAGCCAAAATTGAAGCTTATGGGGTCCGGTAGCCTGAAAGTTGATAACCGCTGATAAGGAAGAAACCTACCATATCGCCATAGTGGTTCTCCAGAATTTTCACAATTTTAGCTGTATTTAATATTTCCAGCAAAATTTAAGGTTTATTTTTCAAACAAAAATTAAATCGAAGTTTGCAAATGACCATAAAAGTCAAATTTGACAATTATAATTTAAAAGAATTAATTTAATTTAAGCTTTTGAACCAAAAATTGATGATTTTTGAATCCGATATCATCTTTGTTTGGAACCTACAGATAACGTATCAAGGTAAGGTTATGAAAGATTATCAAAGTTTCCATTGGAAAAGGGAGCTTATATATTCATGGAATTTTTTAGTACCAGTGGACTATTAAAAGGAAATTTAATTTTCTTCGACTTCCTGTGGACTAGGAAGGCACGGGTTTTAAATTTCAATTCAGGTCCATAGAGAGCAAAGAAAATTTTTTTTTCCCAATCTTGTCCTTGAATTTTACAAGCAAAAGCGACATTATTGCAAAAGAATTCAGATACTTTGAACGTCTTTAAAAAGAGATTTTTTTTCTCCTCTTAATTTTCTTAAGAACTACAAACTGTACATTAGCCTCTTAAATTCCGCTCAGTCAAGAGTCTGGGAATAAAGTAAAGAAATTTGGCAAATTTGAAGGCAAAACACAAATAAGAATTTCCTATTTGAATATTAAATATTTACAAATCAAGAAATTTTGGAATGATATAAATTTATGGCTAATTTTTTTTTCTTTTTTTAAATTTTTAATGTAACAAAAACGGTTTTTTTTGTGTGCTTTTTTTTTATATTTTGCTGTTGGTTTTTTATTTATTTGGGATTTTATGTTTGGTTGATCATGGATTTCGGTTTGATCATCATTGATGCTTTTTTGAGCGTGTAATCCCATCCTCTCCATCTGAACCAGACGATACCTAGAAAAAAAAAAGTTAAAAGTTAAAAGTTAGTTAGTAAAATTCAAAAAGAAAAAAATCACACATTGGAAAAAAAAAATTGAAATTTTAGGGTCAAAAATGTGAAGAACAAAACCGACTTCAGATTTGCGTTGTTCACCCTTAAAGTATCCAAAAACTGTATTTTGAGCAAAATCAATTTTCGCCTCAAAAAAGTGAAGAAGGGCCCCATTATGGCGAGTTAAAAAAAATTTTATATCCCAAAAGGTTGGCATAAAAAAGAAGGTAGCGCCTTGATGGTAGGCTTGTAGGCAAAACCAGCAAGACCTACACTCCTTTCTGGTTTAGTATCTCACAAAAACGTGAATTCTGTACTCGCCTTGTCGGGCAGTGATATCTTGAGGATCGTTGAGATAAAGACCGTTGAGTCCTCGGCCACACGATTTCCACCACCAACCTCCCTTCAGCATCGACGCGCAGTTAAGACTCGATCTGTCATTATCCCTAAAAAAAGATGTAAAAAACGGATTTTTTTTGTATTTTTGAAATCGAACCTGTTGTAGGTAGAGAAAGGGCTGTTGTTGCTTCCGTACCAAGGGTCGTTCAAAGAGTCACCAGCATTTCCTTCGTAACCGTCGATTTCAAGTTTATAGTATTCACCTTCTGAATAGATTTTGAAATGCGAATATTGGGCGTATCTAAAAGAAAAGCGATTAATTTGATTAATTAAAAATTGAGTTTTGTACCTTTTGTTTCCTTCGAAATCTTCCAACTCGACCCTGAGCATGTGCTCTTCGTTGTTGGTAAGCATGTAGATATTTTCGTTTCCGAGCCAGAATTCTTTGGCTGGGTCGCCGAAGCCGTTTTTGTAGTCGCTCCAGTCGCGGTTGAAGTTCTCCCTCGGCTCGCCGAAATCGTCCCTCCGTTGGATTACCTGTGTACATTTTTTTAAAATTTCTATTTGAGGGTAGTTGTGGGGGGATGTTGGGGGAAAAACTTGGTTTTCGTGTTAGGGGCAGGTCTAGACAATTTAGTCTAATTTTACTGGGCCATCGACCCATCACGAGATTACATAAATAGTCCAAAATTACATAAAATTGTAATAATAATTATAATTAATTTGATGGAACGGTGCACGCTATTGCGGAAAAAGTGCATTTTCGGGCGAAATTAATACTTTCATGTATTATGCGTTCATTGGTGGGCGACGATTTGCCGGACGTAATTAAGGCGTTGCTCGATAGAAAATAACGGTTATTCCCTTAGGTTTGAGAAAAGTAAGGTTATGAAGGTTGACAGTCCCTTCCCGCCCTCGGGCTTCTCAACTTATGCAAACAGGAAATCGGGGAGAAAGACCCGCGAAAGACGACCGGATCGATTTCTATCTTATTATTTGATGAATATTATTAAAGGCGTTTTATGATTTATCTCTTTGATTATTGTCGGGCGGTTTAATTTGAATACAGAACGATTCCGATATTAAAAGGGGATCCCGAAAAATGTCTCGAGTTACGCAAAAAAGAAATTCTTTCGTCTCACCGTCCATCCTCCTTCGGCGGTTTCTTGCTCGCAGAAGACCTTGAGGAACCAATAAGTCGTACCACGGATCTGAAGGTAGAAGACGCCATTTTGTTTCATACCACCGTTCAGCAGGTCAAGGCACGAATATCCCTGAAAAAAGTCATCAATAATTAATATAAAAAAATTAATTAATTAATTAAAACACAAAAAAATTAAAATTGGGGGGGGGGTCGTTTTGGAGGAAGTTTTCGAAGAGAGTAGCTCCAGACACTTTGCAGACAAAATTGCTATAAAAAAATAAACCTTTCGACACGACAGGTACCTCCTACTTACATAAAAATAATAATTTTTATAAAATAATTTTTTTTCTAGATCAAATTCACTTAATGATATACAATCCAGATCATGACCAAAGAATAAAAATGGCGACTATCAGATAAGAGCCCAATTATAGATATTTCGGGCTCCAGCACGGATTTTTGCGCAAAATCCCTTTCAACATTAAAATTATCTGGCGAAAGCTCCAAATCCTCATGAGAAGAGATGCAGTTTTCAAACTAATGAGCCGGAAACACAAGAAAGGGCGAATAAAATACTTGGGTTAATCTCTATTATTTGAAATATTTTGAAAATGCTACTTTCTAATTTTCTAAGATGAATTTTTCGAACGGAAATGAAACTTCCGCAAGTATAAAATGTTGAGGTCCCAGGGGGGTAAGGCAATGGTAGCTCTTGAATAGTATCCCCCCCTACCAATAATCATTTCGATTTTCCCCCAACTAATCTCAACCCACTTCAAATCTCAGCGTGCGGAATAACGGGGTATATGCCACTTTGGGTCGGTCTATGTCCCGTTGTTCCACATTGCCTAACCTGGTGCCTGTGTTCCAATCTTCACTTATAAAAAAAAATCCAAAAGTTTTTGATTTTTTCTTCCTTTATTATGTCTAAACAATTTTAAAATTGACCACCCAAGTGTGATATCGTGATAAGCACCTGGTTTGCCTCTTTTTTTATTTTTCTTTGATTCGAAAACGTGATTCGGACTCGAGTTTAGGTAGTTGCTCTGTTATTAGGCGTTCCGACCGTCAAAATATCGAAATAAAACGGTGCCAAGGCAATTAGAGTTCTATCTTGTTACTTCTTTTCAATTAAAAAGTGTTAAATATACCTATGATTAGAATTGTTCCTTTTAGAATTAGTTAAGAGGCCCCTAAGTGCCCAAAAAGAGTCAAAAATCAAGGGCCTTTTTTTCCCGTTAAAGAACAAAATCTAGTTGAGTGGGCCCCTGGTGTCCAAAAAGGATCATAAATCAAGCTAAATATCTAAAAGGTCCGATTTTGGACACGATGGGGCCCTTTTTAGCATGATTTTTTACCCTTTTAGGGCACTAGGGACTCTTTAAACAAGATACTATTCCCTTTCAATAAGGCCATTTTTAGCTAGATTTATGATCCTTTTTGGACACTAGGTGCCCTTTCAACTAGATTTTGTTCTTTAACGACAAAAAAAGGCCCTCTTAAGAGTGTATTAAAGGCACCGGTTTTAGTATTCTCCGATTATCTCTGGTTCTACTCAAAATTTTTTAACAATTATTTTTTTAAATTTCGTTGATTTTTAAATGCCGAACTACTAATGTGCTCCAAAAAAATATTTTTCCATATTTTTGATTTTATTTCTTGTATAAATTTAAAAAAATCAAATTCGACTCCATTAGGAGTATCTTCAAAAAATATTAGAAAAAACGAGACCAAAAAATCGAAAATCGGTTCATTAGTTCGGGAGCAAATCGGAGAATAAGATTATTCTATTTTTTCTCCTAGCGAAATATTTTTTAGGAGCAAGCCAGTTGATCGCCATTTAATTTAAAAAAATAAAAAAATGAAAAAAATTTTCACTGAAAAATTTTGAGTACAACCGGAGATACAGGTTCGGAGATAGCTAAAACCGGGGGCCTTTAGTACACTCTTAAGCTTGATTTTTGACCCTTTTTGGGTTCCTCATTCTCGAATCTCATACCTCATTTTGCTAAACCTTGTAAAGTGCTAAACTTCTCCCAAGTATCCTTCCAGAAGAAATAATCGTTTTTATTCCACGAAAGAGCCTTTCAGTCGATTTCGAATGCAAACAACCGACAAAGTGTGGGGGAAAAAACAAGGCGACGACATTATTAGCATGATTATTCCAAATAAAGGATTTCGACGACGGCTCCGATTACTCTTTCCCTTTTTACGGTCGCAACCGTTAAAAAAATCATTCCTGAATCGATGTCCTGCCGAGTTGTGGGACGTTCGGACCCAATAAAGGAGAGAGAGAGACAAAAAAGTGCGGAAAACATGAGAAAAAAAAAAGTTTTAAATTAATGTCCGAAAGCGCAGTTCCACCTTGTTCTCTCACCCACGCAAATTTCCCCGTTTATTCGGATTCGGCATATTTCAACTTTCTATATTATTAATAAGTTAATTTTATTCACCGCCTTTTTTTTTTATTTACCATAAAAGGCATTTTTTGGGTCGAAAATACGAGAAAGCTTCCATTTTTCTGAAAAGTTGCTTTTTATATGTTTTAACACCAGAAAACTAATAATTTAAAACGAAATGAATAAATTCGAGAAGCAATTTGCTGGAAGAAAAAATGTGGATATCGTAAAATTCAAAGTTGGATAAATTAGAGAGTCAATTAGCGGCGGAAAGACATAAGCGGGCTATTGAACGTTAAATTATTGTGCAACGCGAGATATGTTTAAAATTCGAGTTGATGATGGTAGAAAAGAGAGAGAGAGAGAAAAAGGTATAAGTTTTAAACTAGTTTAATAGCCCGGGGCACACCTTTCTACGAAATTATCCCGGCACCAAAATAGGCGGTAAAACAATTATTGTCTCTGGGGTTTACCTCAGATCGTCCTTGGGTTTATAATCGTGAGTTGCCCTATTCGTTGGTTTATGGCTCGTTTGAAAAATATCGAGTGAACGGTCGCGTTGCTGGGTGCACTTCCGATGTTCGAGAATGTCCAGGGGTTATTTACCACATTGGCCCTAGGGTGTTGTAAAGAGTTCTTTACCACACCGGGGGGCTGTTAGTGCTCTTTTACACACCTAGGTGGTGTAAAGTGCTCTTTTACACACCTAGGTGGTGTAAAGTGCTCTTTTACACACCTAGGTGGTGTAAAGTGCTCTTTTACACACCTAGGTGGTGTAAAGTGCTCTTTTACACACCTAGGTGGTGTAAAGTGCTCTTTTACACACCTAGGTGGTGTAAAGTGCTCTTTTACACACCTAGGTGGTGTAAAGTGCTCTTTTACACACCTAGGTGGTGTAAAGTGCTCTTTTACACACCTAGGTGGTGTAAAGTGCTCTTTTACACACCTAGGTGGTGTAAAGTGCTCTTTTACACACCTAGGTGGTGTAAAGTGCTCTTTTACACACCTAGGTGGTGTAAAGTGCTCTTTTACACACCTAGGTGGTGTAAAGTGCTCTTTTACACACCTAGGTGGTGTAAAGTGCTCTTTTACACACCTAGGTGGTGTAAAGTGCTCTTTTACACACCTAGGTGGTGTAAAGTGCTCTTTTACACACCTAGGTGGTGTAAAGTGCTCTTTTACACACCTAGGTGGTGTAAAGTGCTCTTTTTACACACCTAGGTGGTGTAAAGTGCTCTTTTACACACCTAGGTGGTGTAAAGTGCTCTTTTACACACCTAGGTGGTGTAAAGTGCTCTTTTACACACCTAGGTGGTGTAAAGTGCTCTTTTACACACCTAGGTGGTGTAAAGTGCTCTTTTACACACCTAGGTGGTGTAAAGTGCTCTTTTACACACCTAGGTGGTGTAAAGTGCTCTTTTACACACCTAGGTGGTGTAAAGTGCTCTTTTACACACCTAGGTGGTGTAAAGTGCTCTTTTACACACCTAGGTGGTGTAAAGTGCTCTTTTACACACCTAGGTGGTGTAAAGTGCTCTTTTACACACCTAGGTGGTGTAAAGTGCTCTTTTACACACCTAGGTGGTGTAAAGTGCTCTTTTACACACCTAGGTGGTGTAAAGTGCTCTTTTACACGCCTAGGTGGTGTAAAGTGCTCTTTTACACGCCTAGGTGGTGTAAAGTGCTCTTTTACACGCCTAGGTGGTGTAAAGTGCTCTTTTACACACCTAGGTGGTGTAAAGTGCTCTTTTACACGCCTAGGTGGTGTAAAGTGCTCTTTTACACGCCTAGGTGGTGTAAAGTGCTCTTTTACACGCCTAGGTGGTGTAAAGTGCTCTTTTACACGCCTAGGTGGTGTAAAGTGCTCTTTTACACGCCTAGGTGGTGTAAAGTGCTCTTTTACACGCCTAGGTGGTGTAAAGTGCTCTTTTACACACCTAGGTGGTGTAAAGTGCTCTTTTACACACCTAGGTGGTGTAAAGTGCTCTTTTACACACCTAGGTGGTGTAAAGTGCTCTTGACAACACCTAAGTGCTGTGAAGTTTTAAGTTCCTCCTGCTCTCTTTACCACAAAACTATTCATAAAACTGTCTAGATCTCTTTCTATTATGCAATCGATAGTAAAATATGCCACGAATTGACCGATTGTGCGTCAAAAAGCGATTTTCCTTTCGGACTCGCGAGTCTGAAATTTACATACCCGATTAAATGGTATGACCTTTACAAAGTTAGGCCGTTTCAACGTTTAAGTTTATTGCCGGCGTTGATTTACCCGCGAGTCGGAACTTCAATAAGAAACAGCAAAAAATGCGTTTTAAACTTCGAAGGCTGCTTTCTCTGGTAATCGAGCGTTTCCAGGCAACCTAAGGACTTAGTAGCTCGACAAGTCGCTAAACGGAAATCATTAGAAGTGAAAACGTTGGCAGCTAATTTAAACCAGATTTAAATTAGATTTGTTTAAGAAATTTAAGGACATATATGCGGTTAATGATGTCTGAAACGTCTGTCCGGAACGTTGGAAAGCCTCCCGGTTTAACGAATATAAAGCACCGCGATTTTAAAGTTTACAACGCTCTTTTTCATATAAATGTCCTCACGGGGGGTTCGTTATTTTTTGTTCTTTCCCCCTTTCAATTTTATGCGCGAAATTTTCGGACGAAAACTCACCCAAAAACAAAACTCGGGCTAATAAAATATTCAGAGGAAGTGAAAGTCGGATGACAATCGGAATGGTCTTTTTGATCCGTCAATTTTCAACTTTGAAAGCTCGTTGCACAACTTGGGTCGGATATACCACAATGAGGTAGAATGGGACAACACAATGAGGTGGAATCAGACTCCACAATGAGGTAGAATCGGACACCACGGTAGAATGGGACACCACAATGGGGTAAAGGGGGCACCACAATGAGGTAGAATGGGACACCACAATGGTGTAAAGGGGGCACCACAAAGCTTAAGAATTGAGCACGACAATGGGGTAAAAGGGGCACCACAATGAGGTAGAATGGGACACCACAATAGGGTAAAGGGGGCACCACAAAGCTGAAGATTGGTCACCACAATGGGGTAAAAGGGGCACCACAAAGCTGAAGATTGGTCACCACAATCGGGTAAAGGGGGCTCCACAATGAGGTAGAATTGGATACCACGATGGGGTAAAGGGGGCACCACAATGAGGTAGAATCGGCTACCACAATGGGGTAAAGGGGGCACCACAAAGCTGAAGATCGGTCACCTCAATGGGGTAAAGGGGGCACCACAAAGCTGAAGATTGGTCACCCCAATCGGGTAAAGGGGGCATTACAATGAGGTAGAATGGGACACCACGATGGGGTAAAGGGGGCACCACAATGAGGTAGAATCGGCTACCACAATGGGGTAAAGGGGGCACCACAAAGCTGAACAATTGGGCACCACAATCGGGTAAAGGAGGCACCACAGTGATGCAGAATGGGACACCACAATGGGGTAGAGGGAGCAGTGAGGTAAAGAGATCGCCAACAATGGAATAATGAGTACAAAATATAGGCGCTAAGAATGCTTTATGAGTCACTGACCTTAATGTCTTTGAAAGTGAGGGCGACTTGTTCGGTTGTAAACGTCGTATTGGCTGGAGACGGTTTGTTTTTGACGCTCGGAAAGATGACGCCTCGGTTTCTGTTTGGTTTTCCATTTTTGACGGAGGTCGTGGTCGAGGTTTGGCTTGTCGTGTGCTGAGTGGTCGCTTGTGAGCTTGTCGTGATCGGCGTCGGGGTCGTAAATGTGACGACTGCAGGCTGTTCGGTGACGTCGTCGTTTTCGACGTTGTATCTATTCTGATCGTATTCGACTAAACGATCTATGGTCGGGTCTAGAAGAAGTTCGGCGGGTACAGGCCTCTGCGCCAACGAGACGACGTCTTCTTCTTGTTTTTTCAGTCTTTTCTCCACCATCCCCAAATTGGCGATGATTTTGTTGGTGTTCGTCCTCAGGTCAGCATGGATATCGCTGATCGCTCTTTCTTGACGTTGCGTCTGCGTGAGGAGCTCGTCAGATTTTGGGACTAAATCGTCAACCGAACTTTTCGTACCGACAACCACATTCCAGACTTCATCCATCTTATTCGAGACGCTCAACATCGGATGCATTTGTCGGACGAGTTTGTCGATTTTCGAGTTTTTGACGACATTAGGGCTTTGAGTTGTCGTCCTGTTCCGGAATGGAGTAGGATGAGGTATCATCTGCGGTTCGACAATGGCATCGTGGACGTCAGTCATCATCGTGATCAACTTCCCCATGCTTTCAGAAACGACGTTTATATGAAACTGCAACTTCCGGTCTAAATTCGATGTGCTACTCCTCAACGCTTCAAGTTCACCATTGAGAACTTTAGAAACATCCAAAGTGCTCAAACTTATCGGCTTTTTCTCGCTCGCTTCTGCATTAAAGTCATCAGCAGGGAGGAAATTTGTGTCCAGCTGGTTCTTCAACCCGACCAACTTGACGTCGATGTCGCTCACCTTTTGGTCGAGCGAGTGAAGCCTCATGTCCAGCTTGTTGTCCGCCAATGGCTGAAGAGGCTTCAACAATTTCGTATCCAACGACCTTAAATTATTAATGATCGATTCAGTCTTATCGATATTATCGTTGACACGTGAATCTAAAGCTTCCACTCTTCTCATCAAATGTTCGACTGCTCGATCTAAATTTTCGATCCTCTGCAGCTTCGTTTCCAACGTCGAAACGATCACTTCGAAGACGTTAAACAGGTACTGCTCTCTGAAACAAAAAGTATCGATTATTAGAACTCTGTTTCCAACCGTAATTATTCTAAAACGGTGTGAAACGGTAATAGCACTCTCGAAGGCTAATGGTAATTGCAAGATCTGCATAACCTGAAGACTTTTTAAAACTGTAACTAGGCCGCCTCCGGGATACGATTAATCAAAATCGGGGCTTTAAACCGTTTCGTAATAAGGGTTTCTTTAATTCCGATGTACCTGCGAATTCAAAGGCCAAAATGCCGCCATGTACCGGTGATTTATGTAACGACCTTTTTTTGCTCGTATTTGTTTTAAGTCTCGCGACACGGGAAGTAGCATCGTCGAGTGAGGAAGTTGTCTGGTGAATGAAAGTTGTCTTTCGCGCCCCCACTACCGCATCTCAGACGCGATTAGCGCTTACGCAACGTCTTGACCATTGACCAACATGCCATATGCCTCTGTTCCAGTTCATCGAACCTTCGCCCACACGCAGAAATTTTTTTTCGCCGACGAATTACCGTGAAAAATTCATTTTTCTCTTTTTCGAAATTTTGAAAGTAAAAGTGGGACGCGATTAAACGTCTTTAAAAACGTCCCACTGCCCTAGACTACGTTTCCCATAGTATTAACCATTTTTTCACCTGATTTACACGATCTTTATACTTGAAAAGGTCAAAAGGAAGTTTTCCTAGATTTGCATATTATGCATAGGGACCCTCTAGGAAGTTTACTGAGATTTATAGGAAGGTTACTGCATACAAAACGGCCCCAGGAAACTCTCATTGAAACGACCTTTTTGGAATAAGATGTACATCGCTGGAGGGAGCTACGGTAAGCAAAGTTTGCTCCTAAATGGCGTCTGGATACAAGAGTGTGACAAGCAGAACCTTCAGGGTTTGGTCAAATGATACCGAGAAGAAGCTAGCCGGATGGTGTCTGCAAATAAGTAAGCAAAAAAGTGAAGGTTGACCTTGAAAAGCAGTGTCCTACCTGGAACTATAGGTGAGAGATAGTAACTAATAAAGTGGCTCCCAGGAACCGTATGGAGTGACCTAGACAAGCTGGATGGCTTCAGAATATGATGGAAAGGAACTTCCAAGACGATGCACTATGACCATCGATAAAGATGCAAGCGCTTAAGGAATTGGCTACCTATGACAATAAGGGTCCCTCCTGAAACTGCAAGAGATATCGTAACTAGTAGGGCGGCTCTCAGGAATAGAGTGACCTAGACAGGTTCTGTAAGAAATGAATGGCCATCAGGACCTTTCAGGATTATGGGAGATACTATGACAGGCAGAGTAGCCGGATGGTGTCTGTAACCATCGAGACAAGCTATTAAGGAATTCGTTGGACAAGAACTTTATGTGAGAGATAACTTAACGTGCAGGGCAGCTCCAGGATGGTGTATGGAATCACCAATACCAACTGGATAGCAAGCAGTACCTTCCAGGACAATGAGTTCAGAGCTGCAGGTCCATCTTGGAACTACATGGTAGCACCAGGTGAGAATAAATTGGGAGCGACAAGCAGGATCTTCCAGAACAATGAGTTCAGAGCTGCAGGTCCATCCTGGAACTACATCGTAGCACCAGGTGAGAATAAATTTGGAGCGACAAGCAGGATCTTCTAGGACCGCATTTTTGAAAGCCGGAACTCATCGTGGAACACCTGAAAGCTGTCAACTCTAGATGAATAAGATAGGAGATTATGATGTAAAATCAGACATGGGTCTGCCATATATGGAACTATTACTAGCCCTCATATAGATCGTGTGTATTACACTGAACTCCTTTAAAGGACAAGAACGCAAGAACGAAAAAAAGCAGTGGTTCCTCTAACTGTCCATACTTGTTCTATCAGCTTTTTTTAACCTTTGGAACGACTCCAAATCGTGGAATTTTTTTCTCTCTCTTTCCCTTCATCTGCGCTAATAAATCCATATATTGGTTGTGTAAAAGCGTACAAGTCACGCGGACGGTCATCATCCTCTGTCGAAACGTCAGGCTTTCCGTCTTTGTCAACGGAGACTCGAGGGAGATAACGGGCGTTGACGAGGGGGGTCCACCCCACCACTTTCACCGCCATTCAATACCCTTTATGATTATGTAAATTTATGGAAAAATAACGTGTTTCATTATAGGTTTGTTTATTTTATGTATCTTTTGCTTTGACTTTATTTTTAAACTGGGACGAAACGTACCTTTTCCACCTCGTTAAACCCCTCTAAATCTCAATTTTATGGCTCCAGCGGAAAACTACTCGTCTTTCCATTGTAAAAGCAGCACATGCGGTTTTTCAAAATCGACCAAAAGAGCAAATATCTTTATGGTTTCGCATGGTAAATGACATGAGAAATCCGATGGTTTTGGTTAAAAAATTATAGGACAAATATTTTTCGAGTTATCGCTCAAAATAACCACTTGAGCCACATATATTGTTTATCTTTACAGTTCGCATTCCAGATATTTTTTTGCTGCCTCTATAAGGCACTTTTATTGGGAAAATGGCCATGAATGGGTTTAAATGAAAACAAAAGGGTTTTGGAAATTTGATCCAACCTTCAACCGCAAGGACTTTTTTTTCTCCCGGAATGATATAAGAAAAAAAAATTGCTCCAGTCATTATTTTATAAAAAGCACGTAATTTCTTAATTCAGGTCACCTTGAGAAGTCGAAAAATTAGCGCAAAAATTTCTCGGTAAAAATAAAAAAAAACCTTTTTGAAGTTTATTATACGTTATAAGTCGAAAAAAGGGGCAGGAAATTATTTCTCCGGGCCTGTCCGAAATCGAAAATAGTGTAACGGGAAAAAGGTGTCTTACGTAAGTAACACTTTGAGGATAAATTTACTACCTACACACAAGAATAAAAAACTCATTCGCACGATTCTACGATTACTTGTTTTTCTTGAAAACCGCTTTACAACCGCTAATATGCGAACTTGAAATTTTTTTACGTACTGCAGGACCTTTGACTCATGAGGTACGTAATGAAAGACGTTACCGTGAAGATTAACCATAAATTATATAAAATATGTTGAGGATGGAGAGGTAATGAGATAAAAGTGAAGGTGTTTGAGTTGGAGGAACTATCCTGGTTCCTTATTTCAGAAACATTATGGTAGCAGAGCTTGAAAAAGTTTTGATTTTTTCCATTCAAATGTAGAAAAAATGTTGAAATCGAAAGTCTATCATGTTAAAAAGGCTCAAAATCGAGTTAAAAATGGTATATCATGTTAAAAAAAGCTCAAAATCGAGTTAAAAAGGGTCTATCATATTAAAAAAAGGCTCAAAATCGGGTTAAAGAGGGTCTATCATGATTTTAAAAAAGGCTCAAAATCGAGTTAAGAAGGGTCTATCATGTTAAAAAAGAGCTCAAAATTGAGGTAAAAAGCGTCTATCATGTTGAGAATGGCTCAAAATCGAGTTAAAAAGGGTCTATCGTGTTGAGAATGGCTTAAAATCGAGTTAAAAAGGGTCTATCATGTTGAGAATGGCTCAAAATCGAGTTAAAAAGGGTCTATCGTGTTGAGAATGGCTTAAAATCGAGTTAAAAAGGGTCTATTATGTTAAAAAAAAAGGCTCAAAATCGAGTTAAAAAGGGTCTATCATGTTAAAAAAGAGCTCAAAATTGAGTTAAAAAGCGTCTATCATGTTGAGAATGGCTCAAAATCGAGTTAAAAAGGGTCTATCGTGTTGAGAATGGCTTAAAATCGAGTTAAAAAGGGTCTATCGTGTTGAGAATGGCTTAAAATCGAGTTAAAAAGGGTCTATCGTGTTGAGAATGGCTTAAAATCGAATTATAAAGGGTCTATTATGTTAAAAAAAAGGCTCAAAATTGAGTTAAAAAGGGTCTATCATGTTAAGAATGGCTTAAAATCGAGTTAAAAAGGGTCTATTATGTTTGAAAAAGGCTCAAAATTGAGTTAAAAAGGTCTATCATGTTAAAAAAGGCTCAAAATCGAGTTAAAAAGGGTCTATTATGTTTGAAAAAGGCTCAAAATTGAGTTAAAAAGGTCTATCATGTTAAAAAAGGCTCAAAATCGAGTTAAAAAGGGTCTATCATGTTAAAATAAAGCTCAAAATTGAGTTAAAAAGGGTCTATCATGTTGAAAAAGGCTCAAAATCGAGTTAAAAAGGGTCTATCATGTTAAAATAAAGCTCAAAATTGAGTTAAAAAGGGTCTATCATGTTGAAAACGGCTCAAAATCGAGTTAAAAAGGGACTATTATGTTTTAAAAAATGCTCACAATCGAGTTAAAAAGGGTCTATAATGTTTTAAAGGGCTCAAAATCGAGTTAAAAAGGGCCTTTTAAGTTTAAAAATTCATCTGAAAAGGGGCTGTCAAGTGGAAAGGTCTAAAACTTATAAAAAAAATAAGACTTTTTTTGTGAAAACTTGAAATGTGACTTTTATTTGTCGAAAGTTGTCAAAACAAGGTAAACGATGATCATTCGACACGTCAAAAACGTGTACGACGTGTTGTTGTTTTTTTTTCGTCGATAAAAATCGTTCCTCCCACATTGTGCAAGCGAAAAGGCCTTTTTTGAGCCATCACGTTCCATTAATTTCGCCAAAGATGGGACGTCCTTGCCGTTTGACCTTATAAAAAGAGGGTGGGACGTATAGATTTCACATCCTTGATCTTGTAAACGTAAATAATAAAAGGAAAAAAAAGTGGGAGATAAAAAAATAAGTCCCACCCATGCTGAAATGCCAATATGGCATTTTTCACTATTCATTATGCGATTTGTCTATCGTGAGAATGGCGTTTATTAGTTTTTTTTCAGCCCCACCTTGACATTACGTTTCCCCCTTTATGACGTAGTCGATGACGTCACAAAACGCATCTGGTGCATCAAGTTTAGGGTTATGGGAGGGGGAAACTTTTTAAGAAAGTTTTCGTCTTGAAGAAAACCGTGATAAAAGAAAAATCTCGATAAATCCTTGACTTCCTTATTTGAAAAGATATCCAAATATGTCTTTTTTAAAAGATGCTTGCGCAAATAATATAAAGAAGGAGGGCGGGCGGATTTTAAGCATGCTCCAGATAGTTTATTGCATAAGTCGATAGTTCCTGTCTCCTTTCTAGTCCTTCGGGGTCGTTAATGTTTGGAATTTGAGGTACAAAACATTTTTTTTTATATTTTCTTAATAAAAAAGGCGAAAGTTTTTTGATGAACTGAACATGTGTGATAGAGGAAGTCGGGGAACGATTTATCTTCAGGTCTAGTGTGTTTTTGAAAAGTTCAACACGATCTCGTATCGTGGATCTTTTGTTATGTCCTGTACCTACGTCGTTAACATTTTCTGTATTTTTCATATCTTCGATATTTCTTGTAGGTTTTTTTCCTTCTTGCCTGAAGAAATTTTTTTTTAGTAGGTATTATTATTATTATTTTTTTTTAATTCTTTTTTCGTCTTGAAAAAAAGATGATAAAAAGGGTCCTTCTTTTCGAAAAATGATCAAAAGATCAAAATCAATGATCAGGTTCAAAGGAGTCCTTCTTCTTCTTCTAAAAGAAATCAATAGAACTAGTTTGTAAAAGGATCAAAATTGGGTTAAAAGGATTCCTCTTGCCTAGAAAGGGCATAAATCAATCCAGAAAAGGACTCTTTTGTCAAAAAAAGGATCAAAATCGGGTTAAAAGGATTCCTTCTTGCCTAGAAAGAGCAGAAATCAGTGCAGAAAAGGACTCATTTGTTAAAAAAGGATCAAAATTGGGCTAAAAGGATTCCTCCTTGCCTGGAAAGAGCAGAAATCAATCCAGAAAAGGACTCTTTTGTCAAAAAAGGATCATAATTGGGTTAAAAGGAATCCTTCTTGCCTAGAAAGGGCAGAAATCAATGCAGAAAAGGACTCTTTTGTCGAAAAAGGATCAAAATTGGGCTAAAAAAATTCCTCCTTGCCTGGAAAGAGCAGAAATCAATCCAGAAAAGGACTCTTTTGTCAAAAAAGGATCAAAATTGGGTTAAAAGGATTCCTTCTTGCCTAGAAAGAGCAGAAATCAATGTAGAAAAGGACTCATTTGTTAAAAAAGGATCAAAATCGGGTTAAGAGGAATCCTTCTAGCCTAGAAAGGGCAGAAATCAATGCAGAAAAGGACTCATTTGTTAAAAAAGGATCAAAACGTCGGATTCCGCTAAAGAAGCAGAAATCAATGCAGAAAAGGACTCTTTTGTCAAAAAAGGATCAAAATTGGGTTAAAAGGATTCCTTCTTGCCTGGAAAGGGCAGAAATCAATGCAGAAAAGGACTCTTTTGTCAAAAAAGGATCAAAATTGGGTTAAAAGGATTCCTTCTTGCCTAGAAAGAGCAGAAATCAATGCAGAAAAGGACTCTTTTGTTGAAAAAGGATCAAATCTCGCCTGGAAAGAGCAGAAATCAATCCAGAAAAGGACTCTTTTGTCCAAAAATTATCAAAATCGGGTTAAAAGAATTCCTTTTTGCCCGGAAAGAGGAGAAATCAATTCAAGAAGGGTCCTCATTGTCAAAATAATATTATCAATTATTTATGTCATCAATTTTTGGGAGAAAATAATAATGATAGGGCCAAAAGTTGAAAACAACAAACTAGTAAAAGTGATATTAACAATTTGTCTCAGTTATCCTTGAAAACCGTTGTACCGGAACGCAATAAGGTCGGATAAAGATATTAAAGATGAAAAAAAAAATTGAATTTTCATCGTCCAAATTACCCATTTTTAGGACGATTTCTAGTGGTTTCAGGAACAATTGGAAACGATTTTCGTCCCATTAGAAACGTGACGATCAATTTTTTGTCTCATGCCATCTTTTAGGCAGAAAAAAAAACTTTCTTGTTTTCGCCGATAATATCTTTCGAAAAAAAATTAATTTTATTGATATTAGGTGCACGTGTTGATCAGGAAGTACTTTTTTTAAATTCCCCCTTTCGAGCTCCTGTCAAAAATCATTAGATTTCACATCAAGAGAGATGTTTTGTTGATAAAACCGACGAGAAATCAAGTGGCGGAGAGAAAGAAAAAAAAAGAAGTAAAACCCATAGAAAACTGGTTCTTTCATTCATTATATGCGTCGATTCAAGATTCGTAACGGGCAGATTTTTATGTAATGTGTATTTTAGATGGAGACAAAAAGTGACAAGACTTTGTTCTTCAAGTTCGATCTTTTTATGAAAGGAATTCCAGTATGGGCATCGACTATCTATGGTTAGGGTGCCTTGAATTACTTTGAAAAGAATTTCAAGGTTTTTTACTTCTTATTTTGCAAAGTAAAAGCTAGTCCAGTTAGGACTCACGGTCCTGTTGTTACACCTCATATCCCCTGGGGGGTGAGGCAAGGGGTCTGTTATACAAAGGTAGCCTGATTTTGATCCTTTTAAGAAGAACCCTTTTTGGATTGATTTCTACTCTAGGAGTAATTTTAGCCTGATTTTGATCCTTTTCCCTCAAGAAGGACCTTTCTTTGGATTGATTTCTACTCTTTCCTGGATAAAAGGAGTACTTGTAACCTGATTTTGATCCTTTTCACTCAAGAAGGACCTTTTTTGGATTGATTTCTACTCTTTCCTGGATAGAAGGAGTCCTTTTAACCTGATTTTGATCCTTTTCCCTCAAGAAGGACCTTTTTTTGGATTGATTTCTACTCTTTCCTGGATAGAAGGAGTCCTTTTAACCTGATTTTGATCCTTTTCCCTCAAGAAGGACCTTTTTTTGGATTGATTTCTACTCTTTCCTGGATAGAAGGAGTCCTTTTAACCTGATTTTGACCATTTTTCCTCAAGAAGGACCTTTTTTTTGGATTGATTTCTACTCTTTCCTGGATAGAAGGAGTCCTTTTAACCTGATTTTGATCCTTTTTCCCTCAAGAAGGACCTTTTTTGGACTGATTTCTACTCTTTCCTGGATAGAAGGAGCCCTTTTAACCTAATTTTGACCATTTTCCCTCAAGAAGGACCTTTTTTTGGATTGATTTCTACTCTTTCCTGGATAGAAGGAGTCCTTTTAACCTGATTTTGATCCTTTTCCCTCAAGAAGGACCTTTTTTTTGGATTGATTTCTACTCTTTCCTGGATAGAAGGAGTCCTTTTAACCTGATTTTGATCCTTTTCCCTCAAGAAGGACCTTTTTTTTGGATTGATTTCTACTCTTTCCTGGATAGAAGGAGTCCTTTTAACCTGATTTTGATCCTTTTCCTCAAGAAGGACCTTTTTTGGATTGATTTCTACTCTTTCCTGGATAGAAGGAGCCCTTTTAACCTGATTTTGATCCTTTTTCCCTCAAGAAGGACCTTTTTTTGGCTGATTTCTATTCTTTCCTGGATAGAAGGAGCCCTTTTAACCTAATTTTGACCATTTTTCCTCAAGAAGGACCTTTTTTTTGGATTGATTTCTACTCTTTCCTGGATAGAAGGAGTCCTTTTAACCTGATTTTGATCCTTTTCCCTCAAGAAGGACCTTTTTTTGGATTGATTTCTACTCTTTCCTGGATAGAAGGAGTCCTTTTAACCTAATTTTGACCATTTTTCCTCAAGAAGGACCTTTTTTTTGGATTGATTTCTACTCTTTCCTGGATAGAAGGAGCCCTTTTAACCTGATTTTGATCCTTTTCCCTCAAGAAGGACCTTTTTTGGACTGATTTCTACTCTTTCCTGTCAAGAAAGACCCTTTTTAACCTAATTTTGAGCCTTGTTTTTGTACAAGAAGGAAACAAAGGCAACAATAGACAAAAATCAGTTCTTATTATATAAATCCTGAAGAGGAGGGGGATTTAAATTACTAATTAAACCACTTCACTCTTACTAAACGCATGAATAAAGATTTATCCGCATTAAACTTTATATCTCGAATTAATATTTCGTGTTAAAAGAGCAAGTGGTATTTTTTTGAAGCAACATCCTATAAAAAAGAAAAGTCTAAAAATTCCATTCCAAGTCTCGAAAACATTTAAACGTTTATAGCTCCATTTACGGAACCGTTTGTACTTATGTCATGATAGCAAAGAATGTTTTCGCCTCGTTTTTACTATTCCGAACTTGTTTGCAGGTAATTTTTTTTTATGGAAGCCTATAACGCCAAAATCTACGCAATATAGAGGCTAATTTAATAATAGTGAAAGTCCTTAAAAAATGATTATTATATTAAAATAGAACAAGGCCTTGGGGGGTTTTTAATATTATTTTTAGTCGGGCCTCGAGGGGTTCGAGACCGTTTTGAAAGGAAAAATTGAAGGATCGAACGGAACCTGGAGAATTTGCATACATCTTTAATAAAGACGAAAAGGAAAATTATATAAGAGCCTTTCAAAATTAGGAAATTCTTTTAAAAATTGATGTAAGTAGAAATAAGTAAAAGGTTGTCAGCATGAGCGTTTTCTTTTCTAAAAAGGTTTTGGGTTTAAAAGTGAATGTTTTTTCAAGTCGGACGCGCGACAAAGGAGCCGAAAAATGTTGGAAGTCTTGCGTCAAGTCGGCCATATTGGACACGTGTTTTGCACCTTTTTTCTGGAACGAAAACCGAAAGGAATTCGATTTAGAATAAAAAAAAATTATGTTGGAAATTTATTGCAAATATGTTTCTTCCGCATAAGGAGGACCTTTTTTTATCTAAATAATTGAGTTTGAAAACACAAGGATGGACTTTGACCCTTTATAAAACCAGAAAATATAGATAGGGCCAACAAATTTAAAAAAATGGAGCTTGGATTCGTGTTTTTCTTCCTTAAAATAGCCAAAAACTGTATTTTGAGTGAAATCAAAAAGTGAAAATTTTTCGCTCAAAAAAGTGAAGGGTCCCCCCTTTGGTGAGGTCGAAAAAAATATTTTTATATCTCAAAAACGACTTCAGATTCGTGTTTCTCACCCTTAAAATAGCCAAAAAAACTGTATTTTGAATGAAATCAAAAAATGAAAATTTTCGAGTCCAAAAAGTAAAGAAGGGTCCCCCCTTTGGTGAGGTCGAAAAAAATATTTTTATATCTCAAAAACGACTTCAGATTCGTGTTTCTCACCCTTAAAATAGCCAAAAAACTGTATTTTGAATGAAATCAAAAAATGAAAATTTTCGAGTCCAAAAAGTAAAGAAGGGTCCCCCCTTTGGTGAGGTCGAAAAAAATATTTTTATATCTCAAAAACGACTTCAGATTCGTGTTTCTCACCCTTAAAATAGCCAAAAAACTGTATTTTGAATGAAATCAAAAAATGAAAATTTTCGAGTCCAAAAAGTAAAGAAGGGTCCCCCCTTTGGTGAGGTCGAAAAAAATATTTTTATATCTCAAAAACGACTTCAGATTCGTGTTTCTCACCCTTAAAATAGCCAAAAAACTGTATTTTGAATGAAATCAAAAAATGAAAATTTTCGAGTCCGAAAAGTAAAGAAGGGTCCCCCCTTTGGTGAGGTCGAAAAAAATATTTTTATATCTCAAAAACGACTTCAGATTCGTGTTTCTCACCCTTAAAATAGCCAAAAAACTGTATTTTGAATGAAATCAAAAAATGAAAATTTTCGAGTCCAAAAAGTAAAGAAGGGTCCCCCCTTTGGTGAGGTCGAAAAAAATATTTTTATATCTCAAAAACGACTTCAGATTCGTGTTTCTCACCCTTAAAATAGCCAAAAAACTGTATTTTGAATGAAATCAAAAAATGAAAATTTTCGAGTCCAAAAAGTAAAGAAGGGTCCCCCCTTTGGTGAGGTCGAAAAAAATATTTTTATATCTCAAAAACGACTTCAGATTCGTGTTTCTCACCCTTAAAATAGCCAAAAAACTGTATTTTGAATGAAATCAAAAAATGAAAATTTTCGAGTCCAAAAAGTAAAGAAGGGTCCCCCCTTTGGTGAGGTCGAAAAAAATATTTTTATATCTCAAAAACGACTTCAGATTCGTGTTTCTCACCCTTAAAATAGCCAAAAAAACTGTATTTTGAATGAAATCAAAAAATGAAAATTTTCGAGTCCGAAAAGTTAAGAAGGGTCCCCCCTTTGGTTAAATAAAAAAAAAATTATATCCCAAAACCGACTTCAGATTTGTGTCTTTCACCTTAAAAATAGTCAAAAACCACAATTTGGATGAAATCAAAAAACGAAAATTTTTGCATCAAAAATGTGCCTTATGGAAGGTCAAGTTGAAGAAAAATTGCGTAATTAAGCCGAGAAGGTGAAAAAAGAAGAGAACACGTCTTTCAACAATAGACAAAGGAGTCAGATGAGCCTAACAGAATCACCAAAAAGATAAAAGGAAGGAAAAAAAAGGAAACGATTTTTTTCTTCTTATCTCGACAATGTGGTTACGAAGGAATCGAATAAAAAGGGTCCTTTTTTTCCTCTCTTTTTATAAAATCGGCGTAAAACGGAAAGTAATCACGGGATTTCGCGTGTGAATACGCCGAGCGGCTACGTGCTGCGACGATAAGCCTACAAGTGAAAGGGAGAACAAAACTGCTCTAGTATTACACCTTTCTACACGATTTTTCTTAATTTGTATCACCCAGAAGAATTTTCCTTTTCAGTCCTCAACTTTTCTAGAGACTATCAGGAAGTTTCTTTCTTCAAAACTAGTCCTTTAAAACAAATCGCTCTTAAAATAAATTTTATAAAATCAAGGAATGAAAATTTTTGTGTCAAAAAAGTGAAGAATTGACCTTTGGTGATGTCTAAAAAAATATTTTTGTATCCCCAAAACCGACTTCAGATACGCGTTTTTCACCCTTGAAATAGCCAAAAACTGCATTTTGAGTGAAATCAAAAAATCAAAATTTTTCGCTCAAAAAAGTGAAGAAGGCCCCCCCCTTTGGTGAGGTAAAAAAAAAATTTATATCCCAAAATCTACTTCAGATTCGCGTTTTTCACCCTTAAAATAGCCAAAAACTGTACTTTGAGTGAAATCAAAAAATGGAAATTTTCGAGTCAAAAAAGTGAAGAAGGGTCCCCCCTTTGGCGAGTTCAAAAAAGTATTTTTATATCCCAAAATCGACTTCAGATTCGCATTTTTCACCCTAAAACTAGCCAAAAATCTATATTTTGAGTGAAATCAAAAAGTGGAAATTTTCGAGTCAAAAAAGTGAAAAAGGGTCCCCCTTTGGTGATAAAAAAAATTTTTTTTTCTATCCCAAAACCGACTTCAGATTCGCATTTTTCACCCTAAAAGTAGCCAAAAATCTATATTTTGAGTGAAATCAAAAAATCAAAATTTTTCGCTCAAAAAAGTGAAGAAGGGCCCCCCCCCCCTTTGGTGAGGTAAAAAAAAAATTTTATATCCCAAAATCTACTTCAGATTCGCGTTTTTCACCCTTAAAATAGCCAAAAACTGTACTTTGAGTGCAATAAAAAAATGAAAATTTTCGAGTCAAAAAAGTGAAAAAGGGTCCCCTTGGCCCTTATGGTATAAAAAAAATTTTTTTTTTCTATCCCCAAACCGACTTCAGATTCGCATTTTTCACCCTAAAAGTAGCCAAAAACAGTACTTTGAGTGAAATCAAAAAATGAAAATTTTCGAGTCAAAAAAGTGAAAAAGGGTCCCCCCTTTAGTGAGATAAAAAAAAATTTTCAATCCCAAAACCGACTTCAGATTCGCATTTTTCACCCTAAAAGTAGCCAAAAATCTATATTTTGAGTGAAATCAAAAAATGGAAATTTTCGACTCAAAAAAGTGAAGAAGGGTCCCCCTTTGGTGAGGTAAAAAAAAATATTTATATCCCAAAATCGACTTCAGATTCGCATTTTTCACCCTAAAAGTAGCCAAAAACTGTATTTTGAGTGAAATCAAAAAATCAAAATTTTTAGCTCAAAAAAGTGAAGAAGGGTCCCCCCTTTGGTGAGGTCTAAAAAATATTTTTATATCCAACTTTAGATTTGCGTTTTTCACCCTTAAAATAGCCAAAAACTGTACTTTGAGTGAAATCAAAAAATGGAAATTTTCGAGTCAAAAAAGTGAAGAAGGGTCCCCCCTTTGGCGAGTTCAAAAAAGTATTTTTATATCCCAAAATCGACTTCAGATTCGCATTTTTCACCCTAAAACTAGCCAAAAATCTATATTTTGAGTGAAATCAAAAAGTGGAAATTTTCGAGTCAAAAAAGTGAAAAAGGGTCCCCTTTTGGTATAAAAAAAATTTTTTTTTCTATCCCCAAACCGACTTCAGATTCGCATTTTTCACCCTAAAAGTAGCCAAAAATCTATATTTTGAGTGAAATCAAAAAAACAAAATTTTTCGCTCAAAAAAGTGAAGAAGGGCCACTTTGGTGAGGTAAAAAAAAATTTATATCCCAAAATCTACTTCAGATTCGCGTTTTTCACCCTTAAAATAGCCAAAAACTGTACTTTGAGTGGAATAAAAAAATGGAAATTTTCGAGTCAAAAAAGTGAAGAAGGGTCCCCCCTTTGGCGAGGTCAAAAAAGTATTTTTATATCCCAAAATCGACTTCAGATTCGCATTTTTCACCCTAAAACTAGCCAAAAATCTATATTTTGAGTGAAATCAAAAAGTGGAAATTTTCGAGTCAAAAAAGTGAAAAAGGGTCCCCTTTTGGTATAAAAAAATTTTTTTTTCTATCCCAAAACCGACTTCAGATTCGCATTTTTCACCCTAAAAGTAGCCAAAAATCTATATTTTGAGTGAAATCAAAAAATCAAAATTTTTCGCTCAAAAAAGTGAAGAAGGGTCCCCCCCCCCCCTTTGGTGAGGTCAAAAAAAATTTTATATCCCAAAATCTACTTCAGATTCGCGTTTTTCACCCTTAAAATAGCCAAAAACTGTACTTTGAGTGGAATAAAAAAATGGAAATTTTCGAGTCAAAAAAGTGAAGAAGGGTCCCCCCTTTGGCGAGGTCAAAAAAGTATTTTTATATCCCAAAATCGACTTCAGATTCGCATTTTTCACCCTAAAAGTAGCCAAAAATCTATATTTTGAGTGAAATCAAAAAATCAAAATTTTTCGCTCAAAAAAGTGAAGAAGGGTCCCCCCCCCCTTTGGTGAGGTCAAAAAAAAATTTTATATCCCAAAATCTACTTCAGATTCGCGTTTTTCACCCTTAAAATAGCCAAAAACTGTACTTTGAGTGGAATAAAAAAATGGAAATTTTCGAGTCAAAAAAGTGAAGAAGGGTCCCCCCTTTGGCGAGGTCAAAAAAGTATTTTTATATCCCAAAATCGACTTCAGATTCGCATTTTTCACCCTAAAACTAGCCAAAAATCTATATTTTGAGTGAAATAAAAAAGTGGAAATTTTCGAGTCAAAAAAGTGAAAAAGGGTCCCCTTTTGGTATAAAAAAAATTTTTTTTCTATCCCAAAACCGACTTCAGATTCGCATTTTTCACCCTAAAAGTAGCCAAAAATCTATATTTTGAGTGAAATCAAAAAATCAAAATTTTTCGCTCAAAAAATTTTTGTTAAGGTCAAAAAAAATGCTTCCCAAAATTCGTGTTTTTCACCCTCAAAATGGTCAAAAACCACATTTTGGATAAAATCGAAAATTTCCAAGTCAAAACTTTTCCTGTTAACTGAGAACGGTAAGAAGAAAGTTATACAAAGGAAAAGGTTTCATTACTCTCCTTTTCATTATGAAATAATAAGAAAATTGAAAACCTCCTGTCATGTTCAAACGTTTAAAGACTGAACTTCGAATAATAACTTTTTCTTTCCTTCTATTAAATAAAGGGTTTCTACGCCTTGTAACACCCTCGCTAAACATCGTTAAACGCGTTTTACGGGCGGAATAAATTTCCTCCAACGATCCCAGAATGTCAAAAACTACAAGGGGGCGTGGGTTCCCGATTTTCATGAATTAGGACTCAATAAAACGTCACCTCTATTTTTTACCCTCAGAAATTATAAAAAACTGTAAAATTAAGCCGGATTTTTATGTGATTTTTAAAAGCTTTATTATGCAAATCTCTTAATTTTTTTTATTAATAAAGAAATAAAAAATGTTTTTTCGATAAAAATTGGACCCGAAAGGAGGAAAAACGTGAATTTTGCAATTTACGTTTTTTCATTAATTTAAAATGGTTAACCAATGAACCGGAAGACCTTCATCGGTAGCGGAACGATCAGTTGGCATTTCACGACTTGGAAAAGCAAATACGCAAAGTTTTGCAATTTTATCAATATTTTTGATAATTAAAATGGGAGAAAACAATTGAAATTTCTCTTTTTGTGATGAAAAAATTTTTTTTCCTTATTAGAACTTTCGGATTTTCCAATTTTTAAAAAGGATCGGGTGAAGACAAACGGAGGTTCGAATAAATTCGAGTCTCGATGGGTCACGTACGAATCCTAAATCTTTAAGTTAGGCAATTAGATGTTTGGGTTTTTTTTTTTTTTTTTTTTTCTTCTTCCAGCTCTGCTTTCACTGTCACGGCCTAAGAAAGTTTCCTTAACCTTTTAACCCGTGTCAAGGTATGTCTTAATATGAAGCAAAGGCTTTGAAACGCAAAAATTTACGAAGTGGGCGGACATGAAAATTTATTTCATTTTTTCTGAGAAGCGTCGAATATCCTGAAGCTAAAATTCGTTGGAAAACATATAAAATTATTCGAAAAACACACCATTTAGTTTAAATAACACCCGATTTCAATAGAAAACAAATCAATTTTATTAGAGAAAAAAAAGTTCTGTTATGGAAGAGGAACCATCAAAACTTTCTCAAAAATTGGGTTTTCTAAAGACCTCTACATAGGCTGGAAGGCTCTTAACCCTAGAATAAAAATCCTATTTAGGCGCTTATTGCTAAACCTTCATCTTTTTTACGAATACTATTTATTAGGCGTTTTTCACCTTTAAAATAGTCAAAAACTGTACTTTGAGTGAAAATTTTCGAGTCAAAAAAGTGAAGAATGGTCCCCCCTTTGGCGATGTCAAAAAATATTTTATATCAAAATCGACTTCAGATTCGCGTTTTTCAGCCTTAAAATAGCCAAAAAACTGTACTTTGAGTGAAATACAAAAAATGAAAATTTTCGAGTCAAAAGTGAAGAATGGTCCCCCCTTTGGCGATGTCAAAAATATTTTTATATCCCAAAATGACTCAGATTCGCGTTTTTCACCCTTAAAATAGCCAAAAACTGTACTTTGAGTGAAATCAAAAATGAAAATTTTCGAGTCAAAAAAGTGGAGATGGTCCCCCTTTGGCGATGTCAAAAAATATTTTTATATCCCAAAATTGACATTCAGATTCGCGTTTTTCACCCTAAAATAGCCAAAAACTGTACTTTGAGTGAAATCAAAAAATGAAAATTTTCGAGTCAAAAAAGTGAAGAATGGTCCCCCCTTGTGCGATGTCATATTTTTATATCCCAAAATTGACTTCAGATTCGCGTTTTTCACCCTTAAAATAGCCAAAAACTGTACTTTGGGTGAAATCAAAAAATGACATTTCGAGCCAAAAAGTGAAGAATGGTCCCCCCTTTGTGATGTCAAAAAATATTTTTATATCCCAAAATTGACTTCAGATTCGCGTTTTTCACCCTTAAAATAGCCAAAAACTGTACTTTGAGTGAAATCAAAAAATGAAAATTTTCGAGTCAAAAAAGTGAAGAATGGTCCCCCCTTTGGCGATGTCAAAAAAATATTTTTATATCCCAAAATTGACTTCAGATTCGCGTTTTTCACCCTTAAAATAGCCAAAAACTGTACTTGGTAGAAATCAAAAAATGAAAATTTTCGAGTCAAAAAGTGAAAATGGTCCCCCCCTTTTGGCGATGTCAAAAAAATATTTTTATATCCCAAAATTGACTTCAGATTCGCATTTTTCACCCTTAAAATAGCCAAAAACTGTACTTTGAGTGAAATCAAAAAGTGAAAATTTTCGAGTCGAAAAGTGAAGAAGGGTCCCCCCAATTTCAACAGAAAACGAATCAATTTTATTAGAAAAAAAAAAGTTCTGTTATGGAAGAGGAACCATAAAAACATATAAAAACCATAAAGACTACTATTTACTAGGCCGAATTTTATGATTTTTTAAAATTTTAATAATAAGTGCAGTAATAACTAAAATAACTACGTATCTTTTATCACATATAGGTTATAGACTATATAAAAATAAGAAGAATACAAAAACTTTAAAAATAAGGAATGACATTGGACTTGCTACCGAAATCTCGATTTAACGGGGCGGAACGCAGCCGTGTTCTTAGATACCCTAACCTCCTATTGTCCTAATACGGTCCTGTATATGGTAAAATTTTGGTGAAAATCGCGTTTTCTCTCCTTCCCTTTTTAATAATAAAAGACCCTTTTCAGCCTGACCTTGGACCTTTTTAATAAGAAATTGATGCCAGATTTTGACCGTTTGGGACATAAAAAGACCCTTTACAGCCAGATTTTGACCTTCTGGGACTTAAAAAGACCCTTCACAGACAGACTTTGACGATGAAGGACATGAAAAGACTTTTTAAAGTATGATTTTGGCCTTTTTCGACAAGAAAAGACCCTTTACCGCATGATCTTTGCCCTTTTAGTGGATGTTTTGATAAGAAAAGATCCTTTTTAGCCTGATCGTTGCCTCATTTTAATAAAAAAAGACCCTTTTCAGCCTGACCTTGGCCCTTTTTAATAAGAAATTGATGCCAAATTTGGACCATTTGAGACATAAAAAGACCCTTCACAGCCATATTTTGACCGTTTGGGACATAAAAAGACCCTTTACAGCCAGATTTTGACCATCTGGGACATAAAAAGACCCTTTACAGACAGAATTTGACCATGAAGGACATGAAAAGATCTTTTAAAGTATGATTTTGGCCTTTTTCGACAAGAAAAGACCCTTTACCGCATGATCTTTGCCCTTTTAGTGGATGTTTTGATAAGAAAAGATCCTTTTCAGCCTGATCGTGGCCTCATTTTAATAAGAAAAGACCCTTTTCAGCCTGACCTCGGACCTTTTTAATAAGAAATTGCTGCCAGATTTTGACCATTTGAGACATAAAAAGACCCTTCACAGCCATATTTTGATCTTTTTCGACAAAGAAGACATTTCAGCATCACTTCCCTTAAGTCCTCCATCCACCTTCATTTCACTCATCACCTCCTCTACCTTCAACAACCTTACCCCACCATAAAAGTTCAGTTTAGTTATTTCCTGTTCTTCGAAGAGTCCATCATAATAAATCATTGCCTGTTGAGAAATACGGAAAGTGGAAACGGGCGCACGGGCTAAATAGCCAAAAAAGAAAACGTGAGCTATTAGTTGGTTATCATTTGAAGTCGTGAGTACCTCAACCATGGACAAATAAAAAATTATCAGAGTGGAACGCCCTTGAAAAATGCGTTCGAAAAATTTCCGAGTCCTCAGAGCACCCTTAAAATCGTAAATATTTCAACTTTTTCTTCAGATGTTGTAATGAGCATGATCGGTAGCGGTTGCGAATAAATCAGAGCGGTTGGCTAAGAAGTCTCGAGGCTCACCTGTGATTATAACCAGGACAACATGTAAAATGCAAGGACGCCGACTTATCCGGGCCGAGAGATAATTTTTTTCTTTTTAGGGTGAACGGACTAGACACCTGTTGTTTAACCTACGACATCGAGAACGAAAAAATGCGATTTGAAAATTGCCACACACATTGCGCTAATGGCGCGTTCTAGATTTTGTTTTCCAAAGTTCTTTCACCTAAGACGAACTTCCTCCGCGGAAATCGAATGTATAAATCGTATACAAGATAGACAATTTTCGATTTTTTAAAAACATTATTTTGAGGTTTTGGGACAAAAAAATTTTGAGGATCTTAGATAGGAAATTTGCTTTTCTATGCGTCGAAGGGTCAAAAAAGGTACAAAAAAGGTTCTTTCTTATTAAAAAGGTCCAAGGTCAGGCTGAAAAGGGTCATTTTTTATTAAAATGAGGCCACGATCGGGCTAAAAAGGATCTTTTCTTATCAAAACATCCACTAAAAGGGCAAAGATCATGCGTTAAAGGGTCTTTTCTTATTAAAAAGGGCTACAATCAGGCTGAAAAGGGTGTTTTCTTGTCGAAAAAGGTCAAAATCTGGTTGTAAAGGGTCTTTTCATGTCCCAGATGGTCAAAATCTGGCTGTAAAGGGTCTTTTTAGGTCCCAAATGGTCAATATCTGGCTGTGAAGGGTCTTTTCATGTCACAAATGGTCAAATCTCTCTAAAAAGTTTCTTTTCTTGTCAAAAAAGAGTCAAAATCATGCTGAAAGAGGTTTTTTCCTATTAAAAAGGGCTACGATCAGGCTGAAAAGGGTCTTTTCTTATTAAAAAGAGGCCACTATCATGCTGAAAAGGATCTTTTCTTATCAAAATATCCACTAAAATGGAAAAGATCATGCGGTAAAGGTCTTT